>JAJHIY020001373.1:170000-300000 GCA_022114975.2 Lampris megalopsis | reverse complement strand
AGAGAGCAACAGAGAGAGAGAGCAACAGAGAGAGAGAGAGAGCAACAGAGAGAGAGAGCAACAGAGAGAGAGAGAGAACAACAGAGAGAGAGAGCAACAGAGAGAGAGAGAGAGCAACAGAGAGAGAGAGAACAACAGACAGAGAGAGAGAGCAACAGAGAGAGAGAGAGAACAACAGAGAGAGAGAGAGAGCAACAGAGAGAGAGAGAGAGCAACAGAGAGAGGGGGGGAGATTTGACTTTTGAAACATATTTTATTTGCATCACATAATAAAGATTTTACATGCCCAAAATTTCAATATAAACTGGTGTAAGCTGAAATAATAAATTCCCAGACATCATTACAGTGGCTCCATCACATCTTTTACACAAAAACCTTCCCTGTTTATGTCTCTCTCTCTCTTTCTCTCTCTCTCTCTCTCCTGCTCCCCCCCCCCACCACTATAATAAATTAAGAACAAGTGAACCATCTTCCCTAAGTGAACATAAAACTTATCTTAACCCCCACGGAGCCCTGAAAGAGTTCAGATTACTGGGCAGGCTGTAGAAAGTGTGCTGTATCCTCAGACGAGCCACTGCCAAACCCTTCATACTCTGCACCACATCAGTCCAGCCCTGACCTAACATCTTATTCTTCCTGGTCTCCCAGATCGCTAGCTGAGCAGTTCCAAAAAAAAAAAGACATGAACCAGCAGCAGCTTTTTCTTACTGAATATTTGGGCCCAAAAACAAACAAGCGGACAGAGAATTCCTCTCCGAAAGCTTCCACCCATTCCTGCAGTACTCAAGCCCACTAATCGAGGGTGCTCTGTTTCCCTTTGTGTACAGAAAGGACATTCCTCCCCCAGTGCTTGGATCCAGGTGAGCTCTGTGTCTGTTCGTGGCCATTGCTCCATGTGTAATCCTCCAGTGGAGGTTAGCCATCCATTTCTCAACAGGAGGCTTATACAGGAACATCCACCTGCTTTTAGGGGTACAGTCTGAAGCAAAAACCTCAATTCACCTCGCCTTCAGCCAGAGTGAGCACCTTCACACAGCTGTGATAAAGCTGCTTCTTCCTACAAGAGCTGACACTACCCAGCACTGGTGTGTTTAGGAGAAGAAGCAGTCTGCTCACCACTCCTCAACAGCAGGACTGACAGTCAGGGAGGGAAAAATGTACTCATTGTCATCCTTCCATTGGTCAGCTAGAGCACAATTTTTGGTAAATGCTCTCTCAGTGGCCCAGACAGGGACTGCAAGACTTCCTCCACAACCCTCCTAAGTACTCTGGAGGACCTAATGTTAGTGATGCCACTAAGAGTATCCACTGATGTTTTCGTAAGTCCTTACTGTAACAGAGGAAAAGATGGTATTTGTATGGAAGTCGTTATAAAATAGCAGCTCCTCAAAAAGCCACATTCCAGTTCTAGGGTCAGGAGTCCGTGTGACCTTCAGCATCTGCCAGGTGTCAACCACTGAGCTGTAAAAAGGTGTAAGTCTAGTCGGATCGGCTTCAGATGATCTCAGCAGAAAAAGTTGTTCATCCAACCCGAGCCGGAACAGCGTATCCAAGAAGCAGCCAAGCAGTAGCCAACAAACAGTGACTGCAGCCGTACGGTAGCCTCTGCATCTCTTTGACAATGCCTGGCAGCGGCACTAAAACAATAATTTTGTGTCATAGAGACAAGGTATCCCCTGTAGGACAGCTGGGTTAGAAACCATTTCCATTTAGACAACTCGGTTTCTACCTTCTGCAACACTCCCTCCCAGTTCTGCCTCTGAAAATTCTCAATTCCTAAGTGTGTGCCTAGGATTTTAATACCTCCATCTCCCCACCTAAGGTTCCCTGGAAGACCAGAAGTGCACCCCAAGCTCCACTGACCCATCAAACAAACAAGCCTCACTTTTTCCCCAGGTAACCCTGGCTTTAGAAGCTTTTTCACATAAGACCAGGCTTTCTTTTAATCCCTGGACACCCCCCTCACTCTAGAAAAACACATGACCATCATCAGCGTATGATGATACAAAAACAGGAAGGCTTTGAGCTAGCTCTGGCAGAGAGAGACCCCTCAGACTGCTCCTCAACCAGCACAGGAGAGGCTCAATGGCAATGCTGGCCTGGGATGGGGTAGCCCTGCCAGATCCCTCTCCTGACTGGCACAGGACAGCTCAACCCTCCCCCCCCCTCCACACACACCTTCACTACACAACAAGCACCACTATACAACAGTTTTACCCAGGACAGGAACCCCTCCCCAACACCAAAAGCCTGCAAGGTAGAGAAAAGAAAAGTATGATAAGCCTTCTCTTGGTCAATCGATATAATACCAACATTTATATTATATAATTTACAGATATTAAACATATTTTATTAAAAATAGATTATCCAGCATAAACCTGTCTGGAACGCAGTAAAATTGATCAAAATAAAATGCAAAATACTGGTATGAGAAAATGTATTTCATTAAAACACAAGTAATTTGAAAATACAAAAATAGATTCTATACAAACTGATATCACATTTTATGCATTTAGTAGCATCAATATGAGTCTGACCTTAACCCCCCACGTTGAAAAGATGAGCTCTGCTAATTTCCCCGCGTCGTACATTTGAATTTGCTGTGAATTCAGGGGTGCATGCTGGGTGGTCTCGGTCAGTCAAAGCGACCATTGACTGACTAAGTGAACAGCCAATCGAAATGCAGTTATGGGAACTGAACAGTTAGGCCACAGTGATGCACTCGTTCTTTCAGAAGACAATAAGACTGGGCATTTAGCAGATAAGTGTTTCAAGAGCGATAAATATAAGTGCAATGGAGTAAGTAAATTTCTGAGATCTCCACCTTTACAGGCAACCAATTGAATGAGTGCAAAAGACACATTATAGTACCATTACAGCAGAGTATGATACAGTACAAAATAGTAGAAGAGAAGGGAAGTACCCTCCCATCCCCCCCCCAATGCCAACAACAACCGAAAAAAGTATACTCCTTTTGTCATGTATCGGGAAGGAACCCAAAAGCAGACAGGACAACCAGGTAAGGAAAAATCAAGTCTTTATTGAAGTGACCGATCTCGGGGGTAAAGCAGGAGGTGGCTCTGTGGCAGGTAAGCAGGCAGGCAGAAGTCCATGAATGGCGACGTTCCAGCGAAGACTGGTCCATAGTGGAGGCCTTTTAAGGGTGAGGGCGATTGCCGGGGTGAAGGGGGGTCAGCAGGTGTCAGCTGGTGTAGCAGGTGTCAAGGGCGATCGCTTTGATGTCAAGGGTGAGAGGCTGTGACACCTTTGTGTGCCCTGTAGCACTGCTGTCCTTCCATTTCCGTTTTAGTTGTTTTACAACACAACTAATATCTAACAATTTTTTTGTTTACATTTCAGTTTTAGTTGTTTTTCAGCACAACTAATTTCTCCATCAGTTCAGCTGTTAATTGCCTTCTGTGAGGGTGGTAAACCATGCCTGCAAAGTAGAAGAGACACCCTACTGGTGCCAATGATGGCAAAGTGGTGTTGACTCTCATAAAGAGTAGCTTGATCAGTGGATATGAATCCAGCAAGAAAAGGTCCTTTCTGGGGTCCTCCAGAAAGTAAAGAGTCTCCAACTCTGCTTTGCTGTGGCTGGGCAACATCTCCCCGCCCAACTGGCTCTCAGTTCCTGTTGTTGGGATCAGAAACAGTAGAGGCAAACAGACAAACAAGGTGGTTTACATTCAATTCACGGATTTTTGATATCACAAAATATTTAAAACACGACATGAATCTAGCTACTCAATTATTTCTTAATTGATGAATATTCATTTTTGATGATTAATTCACGAAATTGCAGTTAGAAGATGAAGACATCGTCTGCGTTCTCTTCAGTGGTGTTTGATGAGAGTCTCACTTTCTGACACAAGGCCAAGCTCTTCAGCAACTGCAGAAACAGGGGATGTGTCCTCTTCTTCTCTGCAGCTAGTTTGGGAGGCAACCGCCTCATCTTGAAAAACGGGTGGGTTGCTGTAGCCAGGATGGCTTCGTTGACATCGGTCCTCAGCTGTAAGAAGCTACTGACCGACCAGAGGAGGCGCTAGTGCAGTGACCAAGGACACATATCCAGCTTCCCACCCACAGACACGGCCACTTGTGTCTGTTTGGATGCCCGACCGAGCCGGAGGTAACACGGGGATTCGAACCAGCGATTCCCATGTTAGTAGGCAACAGAACAGACCGCTACACTACCCGGACACCCCAGCCTGGAGAGAGCTGAATTGTATTTAATTGCCCTTTTTTGAATCAGTGGTTGAACCCAAACTCAGGGTGTGAGTGGAACACCTGACGTGAGGTGGTAGACTAATAGCCCACTCTGACACTTCTTCTCCCTCTGGATCTATTACTACAAATTAAAAATCCTGTTCCTGCTCATCTGTCTCATCCTGTTCCTCTGAATTGACTGTGATACTGAACTCTCAGAATGCTTTTGAGAAGTTTGATGCATTGTCAGTTACAGTAGCCACAATAATGTCAGTTGTGAGTCCATATTCTGAATGGATTTCCTCCAGTAGTTCTGTGATGCGATTGTAGGTATGTGGACTGAGAAAATGTCTGCAAGCAAGAGCAGCTGATTCACCTTCTAGCACGTCTGTTTGTATGTAGTGTACAGTTACTCCCATATAACTTGTTTTTTAGTTGACCAGATATCTGCAGTGCTGCAAACATGTTGTATGCACTTAACTCTCTCCTCCAAATTTGCTGTTCTATTATTAAAGTCTTCATCAATTCCCCCCTCAAGTGTCCTCCTGGACATAACTTTAGCACCTTGGCAAAGTCCCTGTGCCAAGTCTATAAATTCTTAATGCTCAACTGTGGCCAGCGGGTACATGCCTTTAGTGATAAAGGATGTGATGAGAGAGTCAAATTTAGTTTTTTGCCCCTGGAGTTCCTGTTTTTGTTTTTGCTTTTGTTTTTTGCTTTTCCCACTGGCAAATTCCTTTTTGTGGTCTTCAAATCCCTTTATTTTTTTCAAGGTGCCTTCGTTTCAAGTGGGTTTCAAAATAGGACGTCGCTGCAGGAGAGCCACATATTATGACATTTGTGTTAGTGCACAGCTGACACTCAGCCTCTATCTTTCCATCCGGGATCTGCTTCACTATCTGGAAGGATTTCCCATCCAGCGCTGCACATTTGAGCACTGGTGTGGCTTCTTCTGCAGGTGAGGCAGATGATGGGCCAGCCTGGCCAGGCTCTGAGGGTTCATTGCCACTCATCCCCTGAGATGACTGACTTATGACTAAAGAAAAATGTATGAAGAGGCCATTGAATTGATTTAGGCCTGTCAGTTGCAAGTTAAAACCAGCAGCATTCAAGCAACAGACACTAAAACACAGCCATTTATGTGTTACTTAAGTATTACACTGGTCCACAAAAATATAGTATTTTTTTCTTGCATGGACTTTGGAAACTGTTTTCGGTTAATTTTGGGCTGCTGAATCCAAATCTGAGCTCAGATTTGCTCCATCACATCAAGTTTTCGTGCTACCTGTACGCTCCTTATTCAGGATTTCACAAAAGTTGACCATCTTAGTCTGGCAATCTTGGTGGGGATAAAAATGACCCCTATTCATTTCCTAAGTCATTTCATGCTAGGCTGAGTGTTTATTTATTGTAATCATTTTTGCATCTATTGATCTTCTAATGTAACAGTGTTTTTTTAAACTTCGAGTGTAAAATTGCTGTTTTCTCAAAAATAATGATTTTTCATAGTTCAAAAACCTGATGTGGTAGGCAAAAACTAATGCCAGATTTGGATTCAGCACCCAAACGTTAGCTAGAATCCGTTGAAAAACCCCTTGCAAGAAAAACTGTGTTGACCAGTGGTATCCAGGAATGGAGTCAATTCACTTTGAATTGTGTTAACTGTCTATAATCCATATTGTGAGATATTTTGTACAAAAAGATGAACAACATTTAGCTTTAAAGATCAGAATGAGAGATTTCAACTGATACATGACTTGTTTTCTTAAAATCTATGATGAGTTTTCTTTTTAACCTGAATATTAACCTGACCATCCCCATCGGCCGAGCGTCTCTTCTCCTCTGCGGGCGTGGTTTACTACCCTCAAGGAAGGCGATTAACATCTGAGCTGATGGAGAAATTAGTGGTGCTGAAAAACAATTAAAACGGAAAAGGAAGGACTGCAGTGTCAGGGGTACACATAGGAGTATACTTTTTTTTAGGTTGTTGTTGGCATTGGGCGGCACGGTGGTGCAGTGGTTAGCACAGTAACCTCACAGCAAGAAGGTCCTGGGTTCGAGCCCCGGGGTAGTCCAACCTTGGTGGGTCGTCCCGGGTCGTCCTCTGTGTGGAGTTTGCATGTCAATTGGCTGTTCCCTCAATCAGTCAGTGGTCGCTTTGACTGACAGAAACCACCCAGCACGCACCCCTGAATTCACAGAAATCACCCAGCACGCACCCCTGAATTCACAGAAACCACCCAGCCTTCACCCCTGAATTCACAGAAACCACCCAGCACGCACCCCTGAATTCACAGAAACCACCCAGCCTTCACCCCTGAATTCACAGAAACCACCCAGCACGCACCCCTGAATTCACAGAAACCACCCAGCACGCACCCCTGAATTCACAGAAACCACCCAGCACGCACCCCTGAATTCACAGAAACCACCCAGCACGCACCCCTGAATTCACAGAAACCACCCAGCACGCACCCCTGAATTCACAGAAACCACCCAGCACGCACCCCTGAATTCACAGAAACCACCCAGCACGCACCCCTGAATTCACAGAAACCACCCAGTTTACACCCCTGAATTCACAGAAACCACCCAGCACGCACCCCTGAATTCACAGAAACCACCCAGCACGCACCCCTGAATTCACAGAAACCACCCAGCACGCACCCCTGAATTCACAGAAACCACCCAGCACGCACCCCTGAATTCACAGAACCCACCCAGCACGCACCCCTGAATTCACAGCAAATTCAAATCGGGGAAATTAGCAGATCTCATCTTTTCAATGTAGGAGGTTAAAGGTCAGACCCATGTTGAAGCTACTGTGTCGGCTTTTCCACGATAAAAGCCGTGGGCTCCGAAGACGGGGTCGGTTTTGACTCACTTCCAAGAACAATAAAAACTTTGCCCCACTCGCCACTTCAAAAAATAATGACGTTTATTGACAAACTCAAAAAAGCTCCAAACTTGTTTCCAAGTTAACATAATAAGGAGACGAGAAGACCACTTATGGCATGAAACGAGCTTAAATAGCGACAGCGGTCAAAAGACTTTTTGCAACCACCCCGACATTTAGTGGCCACCAACTATGGCGCCCCCTGCTGGGCGCCTCTCTCCAAGTTATATACCCAGCTGACGAGGGATTGGAATCACCTGGGTTTAACCAGCAGCTCCACAGGAGGAGGGGCGTTACCGGGGAGGCAAATTTAACACAGTAACGCCCCCTCCCGTGGCCAGCAGGGGGCGTGTGCAAAGGTGCACGCCCAGCTTCTTTACCAAAAAACCAAATTACCGGCTGCGGCAGCTACTAAATGCCTAAAATGTGATATCAGTTTATATAGAATGTATTTTTATATTTTCAAATTACTTGTGTTTTTTAATTAAATACATTTCTCATACCAGTATTTTGTGTCTCATTTTGACACGTTTGGTGAGCAAGTATTTGTAATTTGTAATAAACATACTTTTCTACATATTTCTGCCCATCCCTGCTACTGCACACCCTGTGGTGTACCATAAAATCCCATGCCCCCCCCCACAAGGAGAGGTTGTGGGCCCTTTCACGATGGAGGTGCGGTTATAGTTAATGTCGCCTTCTGAATAAAACCCATCACACAATCCACGTCACGCTAACCAACATGCTGCTCTGCAATAACTCCGGTTCTGCTTTCCACTGCCTTGCTCAGGGGCACAGGCAGGAGTATTAACCCTAACATGCATGTCCTTCCGATGGCGGGAGGGAACCGGAGCACCCGGAGGGAACACACAGGGGGGGGACGTGCAAACGCCACACAGAAAGGACCCGGGACGGCCCGGGGTTCGAACCCAGGGCCTTCTCGCTGGGAGGCGACGGTATTCCATCCTTCCGCTTTACCAGCCACCCCCCAAACCACCACAGTTCCCTCCATTCTGTCAACAAAACCACCTCCCCAACATCTACTTATTCAGTCCTTCATTTTCAACCTGCGCCCCTCCAGCTCACGACATTCAACCCTGCTCCACCCCACTCGCCCGACTCCTCCATATCCTCCCTCCGTCCATCTCATTCAGAACCCTCTCCCACGCTTTCTCCGCAGCCGGTCCTCTCACTTCTTCCCCTCTTCAGCATCTATACATCGCTCTCGTTTCACACTCACCAGACTCTCTCTCCCCTCTCCTCCCACGTACGCTTCTATCTCTCCTTCCTCATCCAGCACAGCGTCTCTCTCTCAATACCGACCCGTTCTCTCGGCATCCCCCTCTTGATATTGTAGCGAATTCGGGGGACAACGCAACCACAGGAACTGCCGCGGCCGGGAAGCGAACCCGCGTCGCCCGCACCGCAGGAGACATCGCTAACCGCTCGACCGGTTAACGTTGTCGCTTGCGGAGTGGGAGACATGGGTTCGCGTCCCGGTTGTGGCGACATTGGTGTCAGAAGTGGGATGGGGCGACCGTAAGGCCATCGGAAGCGTATGCGCCCTGAGGCGTGAAGGAGCTGGTATGCTTAAGCACTTCCCGAAGGAGGGGGGTAGTGTAACGTGCATGGATAAGGAGACACGCTGGCCGCTGGCTGGCGGGTCCGAGTCTTTAGTCGAGCGGTTAGCGATGTCTCCCGCGGTGCGGGCGATACGCGTTCGCTTCCCGGCCGCGGCAGTTCCTGTGGTTGCGTCGTCCCCCGAATTCGCTACAATATATTCCAGCACCGCCTACCCAGCCGCATTGCACCACCCCTTTTCTTCACTTCACCGATCAGTACCTGTGCCCTCATAAACCCTGGTACCTACTCGTGCACTAAATCCCTTAACTTTCTACACCCCGCTCCCCAAATCACCCGGTCTTAGATGATGTTGCCCTCAAATGTGGTTTTTGGATTTAAAACCCCCCTGGTTGTTCCCACACCTGCTTCACATTCTCACATTCATACTGCACCCATTTCACGAACTCCCCCTCGCGCTCCCGGCACCTCCTTGTAAAACTCAAGACACTCCGCTCCACCTGCCTTTCTTCATTTGCATATGCACCCCACTCTCCCCACACCCTCCACGCTTATAAACGACCTCCCTTTAAACACCTTCCGTATGGGCCCCCTCTCGTTTCCTCAGTATCTAACCATCATTTCACCGTAAGCGCTTTCTTGTTCACCCCTAAACTGGTTTCCGTCACCTCCCTTGCTATCCTAACTCCCTTCCCATCGCACAGAAGCTCACTCGCCCTTCTTTCCACCTCCTTCAACACTCTCTCAGTCAGGCACATCCAACACATTCATTACACACGCAACCGTACTCACAACTAACACATTCACAACCAGCACCCACCCTTTCGGCTTCAACCCGCTACGTTTCCAAAAAAACCCCAACGTCTCCCTGATCTTATTCGGTATCTCTCCGTACCGTATATCTCGCCCTCTCTTATCCTCTATCCTGGAACTCACACCCAACACCCCGACATAATCCTTCTTCCCTTTTAATGCTATCCCTACGTCTTCTCTACCTGCCCCCATATACTACATAACTTCTGACTCCTCTCTGTTTACCTCAGCCCCTGATGCCCTCCCATACAGGTCTAAACTCTCTAATGCCCCAACTACACTTCCCCTACATGCCCCTGATCCTGTCGTTCCCCTTCAGCAGGGCCGCTAAAGGTTCTGCAGACCCATTGGCGGACACCCTTGCCTAACCGACCTCTCTATCCTAAACGTGTCTGTGACTGTCCCATTGATTTTAACACAACTAACCGCCCCATCGTACATCCTTCTGATCCATCCTACCAGCCTACGCCCCCAAACTAACTTTCTCCAACAGCCTGTGATCTACCCTATCAAATGCTTTATTTAAATCTGGGCCATCGTGCCGCCCCGGCGATACCAAGCCAAAACCAATCGATACCATGGCAATGGGCAAAAACAAACTGTAGCTGCTCGACCCAGGGCCAAGACAGACGTTTCGGAAGCCAGCACAGAACGAACTCACGATCCTAACGGGCCGTCCATTCAGAAATGAGCACGGGAAACGGACACGCAGATAGGCCGAAGGCTAGGCCAACAGCTCACCCTGCGTCAATTTGAACCCATCCAGCCATCCATTATCCAAACTGCTTACCCTGCTCTCAGGGTCACGGGGATGCTGGAGCCTATCCCAGCAGTGACTGGGCGGCAGGTGGAGAGACACCCCAGACAGGTCACCAGGCCATCACAGCCCCCCCCCCCACCACCACCACCACCACACACACACACACATTCATACCTAGGGACAATTTAGTATATGGCCTATTCACCTGACCTACATGTCTTTGGACTGTGGGAGGAAACCGGAGGCCCCAGAGGAAAACCCACACAGACACGAGGAGAACATGCAAACTCCACACAGAGGACGACCTCGGACGACCCCCAAGGTTCCCGGGTTCAAGTCCCGGGGTAGTCCGGGACTCGAACCCAGTGCTATCTGCAATCACATCCCATTGCATTTGTTATCGCTTTCCAAGCCAAGCCACAAATATTGATGATATTTTCCGCAGTTTCGCTTAATTTTTTTTCCCCCCCGTTTCTCATTTTGCCATTTTTGCACTCCACTGGGGTATTTTCGCACTCCACTGGGGTATTTTCGCACTCCACTGGGGTATTTTCGCTTGCTCATTTGGGATTTCTGGTGCAGCATTGCCTTTCCAATGTTTCATGCAGTGGCTACACGAGGTTAAAGTTCAAAATCACTGGGGTGACTGTGATCGGATAACACCGGCTACCATCTTTTTAATGTATTCATTTTAAAACCATTTTTAGGTTGATAGCACAATAAAGGCTTGCTTCCTAACTTTTTTAATTTTAAAAAAAAAGTTGGTAACACTTTAGTATGGGGAACATATTCTAAGTAACAAAAACTTAATTTAGAGTAATTTAACACTATGAACACTTGTAGTTTTGTGTGTTGTTATGTAAGAACAGAGCATATTCATTAAGTGTTAGTAAGGGAGAATAACTCTTCTTGTGGTACTACCACCTTATAAAGGCCATACTAAGCAAAGCATATTGAGATGGTACTACTAATAAGCAATACTTCTGAGGTTATAGAGGGAAAACTCATAGTTCATGGCTTACTGGTTGTATAATAAGGCCATGCAGAATAAGGCATTAATAAGTGCTTAATAATGACCAATTGAGAGCCAATATGTTGCCAATTGGCATGCTAATAACCACCTAATTAATGGAGAATATGTTCCCCATACTAAAGTGTTACCAACAATTTAAATAAAGAATATATAGTGCATGCCTTATGGGCCCCTCCCCTATGCCTCTGTCCCTGCACACCCTGAGTTCTAGGGTTTTAGGTACATGCTTTTCTCTCACTCGGACCCAAAATGGTGGAATGAACCCTCATCTCTGTCAGACCTACAGACTTTTGCTTGATTCGAGAGGGTCAAGCCAATTTTACTTGTATAGCCCATTATCACAAATTACAAATTTGCCTCGGTGGGCTCTATAGCAACACAACATCCTGTCCTTAGACCCTCGCATCAGATAAAGAGAAACTCTGTCTTAAAAAAAAAAACTTTAACAGGGAGAAAAAATAGGAAGAAAGCTCAGGGAGAGCAACAGAGGAGGGGTCTCTCTCCCAAGACGGACAATGTGCAGTGGATGTTGTGTGTACACAATTTACACAACACTGAAAGAGGATGACAGAATTATAATGGAATTGGAAAATATATGGAGAATATGACGAGGGGGACGCCAAGCAGTGTCCAGATGCCACCACAACAGCCCGGGACCCGAGCCACAAGACCACCATCACCATGTAGACCACAAAAACACATTAGTCACACATTTGAGTGAGAGGATGTAACATTGAAACAGGATAACAACATTATATAGATTTATAGGGCGTCTGGGTAGCATAGCGGTCTATTCCGTGGCTTACCAACCTGCTCAGGGGGGAGTGGGAACTGGGGGAATAGCGTGATCCTCCCACATGCTACACCCCCCCCCCCTGGTGAAACTCCTCACTTGCAGGTGAAAAGAAGTGGCTGGTGACTCCACGTGTATCGGAGGCACGCGGAAGTGGGGCAGCAACTGGGGCAGCTCGGAGAGTGGAGCAATTGGCGGGATACAATTGGGGAGCAAAAAAAGGGGGGGTTATATGGATTTATAAGATACATGAAAAGAAAATGTGGTGAGGGGGATGCTAAGTAGTTTCCGGGTGGCGACCGCCATCACCATGGAGACCTGAGAGGAGGACAGACTACACGTGCACACAGGGCAGACTCGTGTCACACCATTCGCACACAGAAGAAGAGAAGGGAGGAGACATCGTCCAGAGAGAGAGAAGAGACACGTGAGAGAAGAGAGCAGTTTGCAATAATCTATAATCTATAATCTATAGTCTCGTCGGCAGAACAGCGGCTGGTAATTTCATTGACACAGAAACCGACCCGCCATGCGGTGCAGGTAGTGAAGTACTCAACTTAAAGGCAAATAAATGTGGGCCGAGGCAAATAGATGAGTGTTAAGTCTGGATTTAAAGGACCCAACAGACTCCGATTGCTTGAAGGCAGCAGGCAGGTTATTCCACAAGAACGGGGCCCGGTAGGAAAAGGCCCTGCTGCCACCAGCTGACTTCCTTTTAACTTTGGGTCACACAGGAGCTCTGTATTTTGAGAGCGGTGAGTTCAAGATGGACTGTCTGGTTTAAGGAGATCAGACAGGTCTGATGGGGCAAGCCCATTTAGGATTTTATAAGTCAGCAGAAGCGCCTTGAAGTCTGATCTAACATGGGTAGGAAGCCAATGAAGGGAGGCAAGAATTGGTGTAATATGGTCAACTTTTCTAGTGTTAGTTAGGAGTCTAGCTGCAGCATTCTGAACCATCTGAAGACTTTTAGTACCAGCATGTGGCAGACCTGAAACCAGAATATTACAATAATCAAGTCTGGATGAAACAAATGCATGTATTAGAGCCTCTGCATCAGCCATGGACAGGAAAGACCCAATTTTAGCTTTGTTATGTAACTGAAAAAAGGCAGTGTTGGTGATGTTTTTTAATGTGCTCCTCAAAGCAAAGGGTGAGACCAAATGAAACACCAAGATTTTTGCCTTTCACTACGACTACTCCTACACTACTCCTACTTTCAGCTGTTCCCGTTAGGGGGCGCCACAGCAGATCATCTGTTTCCATCTCTTCCCGTCCTCTGCATCTTCTTCTGTCACGCCAGCCACCTGCATGTCCTCCCTCACCACATCCATAAACCTCCTCTTTGGCCTTCCTCTTCTCCTCTTCCCTGGCAGCTCCATATTCAGCATCCTTCTCCCAATATACCCAGCATCTCTCCTCCACACATGTCCAAGCCATCTCCACCTTGCCTCTCTTGCTTTGTCTCCAAAACGTCCAGCCTGAAGTGTCCCTCTACTATACTCATAAAGGAGCTGGGCCTGAGAGTAGGAACATTGTACACCGGCCTGATTAGGATGGCCAGGGAGTCTGGTTACGCCGGCCTGATTAGGATGGCCAGGGAGTCTGTGTACGCCGGCCTGATTAGGATGGCCAGGGAGTCTGTGTACGCCGGCCTGATTAGGGCGGCCTTGGAGCAGGAACGACACCTGCAAAATAACACGAGGAAAACGTAATCGACAATGACGAAGGGAAACCAAAAAAGAAGATCACGCCTGTCTCCGAAAAGCACCACGCCTTGTTGTTTTAGTATATATCACTATGTGTTTCTGTTATTTGGCAGACGACTCCCGGTTGCACCGAGGGTACGTCTCCAGCGATGCAGCATTACCTGTGAACTATTTGTCGTGTGCCAATAAAATGACACGAACCAGCAAGAAGCCGTCTGACTTATTATTTGCCTATGTCGACCTGAATCAAAGAAGCGGGCGAGTCTTTTGCAAAAGATAAGACTCAACAATTGGTGCCGCGACCCGGATTCTGGCTCGACGGACAATTCGACACACTCCGGGACTACAGCCAACCGTCGCCAGCTCTCCATCCAAATTGCAGGAGCTCCGTAACTAAGGTAAGCAGAATACCTTTTCTATAATAATTCTGCCAGACCCCGGTCCGTTTGCAAATTGGATGGACAGGGGGAGATGGAGGAGAAAAGTCCCTACTAAAAAGTACGAGAAAATACGTATAATTGTATTGTGGCATACCATGCAATGAATGTGTTTCACATGTAATGTTTAAAACACATAGAGAAACACCACGAGGGAAAGAAAATAAGTGTCCTAGTTTAGTACAGCAAAACCATTTGGACAAAATAAGACGTAATCAAAAGAACGAGTCTGGGACCGTCTTTTTCTCGCCTGTAAGTCACAAATTTAGGAAGAAATAAGTAAGAGAAAGAATAAGGACACAGGGAAAGATTTGTTGTTTTTCACAAACTTTGGGGTGGTTTCCTGGTTTACGAGACTTTTTTTTGCCTGCTTGTCAAATGGGGAAGGCCTAGAAGAATATAAGGGACAAGAGATAAGGTCAGGGACCTAGAACACTGTATAGCGCCTCCAGATTAAAAGGGGACACTCGGGGAGTGATGCCTGAGCAAGATTTGAAGTGAAGGTACAGCCGCCCCGTGTGGGTAGAAGCCTGCTGTATCGTTCTCGCTCGAGGTGATTAAAATACCGGCGGTTGACATTGGGTGACCCGATGGGGCCCCAACCTCTTCCGTGGGCGGACCTAGAGTCCACTTGGTTGGCGCATCAGTGTATGTGAACAAAGTGTGTCTTGAAAATGTCTGATAAAATTGAAGCAGTGATAGATGGCTGGCAAAAACTACCCCATGACACATTAGGCAGGGTCCTGCACAAAGCCCTAATGTTAAGAGCATACAGGACTCTGCCCGGAGAAAGAAAGACATTGGCAAAGAAAATAGTGGCATGGGCACATGAAATGCAGGAAGAAGGCCTGCTAGGGGCGTGGACTGATCCACCACCCAGCGCACAACTACTAGAACAATATGAGGCACAAGCCCGCGTTAAAGCGGCTAAGGCGGGAGAAAAGGTTGAACAAAGAAATCACAGAAATCACAGATACGAAAAGCAGAACGAGAGGCAGACAGACAGGCCACCATGGCCGTCTGGTTTTTCGAAATGTTACGGACTATGCCGAAAACGCCGAAACCAACTCAGCCAGAAACAAAGCAGAGAAGCAGAAAAGAGCAGGATAAAGCAACCAAAGTAAAGGAGGAAGAAGCTGAAAAAGGGGGGTCCAAACTAGGGGAACGTCTTTACCCAACTATAGAAACCCAACCCAGTGCCCCTCCACCATATAATCACAACCCGTTCTTAGAAACACCCTCGGCGTCAAAAACACGACCCCAGGGCACAGTACAAGATATACAGGCCCCTCTAATGGCCGTTAAAGGCGGGGTCATAGGTGAAAGCATCGCCCCAGACAACGCAGCAGAAGCCCCCGTCACCCAGACAGAACTAGGGCACAGACTCACACAGCTTAGCGAACACATGCACGAGATAGAGAAAAAAACAAAAAAAGAAATGATAGAGCTGTGGGGAATGACCGCCCAAGAACAGGAGAGAGGAGGAATGTCGTGTGCTAGTAGCTTAGAAGGACATACTGAAGAGTCAGAGGACAAGAGGGAGAATGTAATGCAAAAACCAGACAGCAGGTATAGAAGGGACAAAGAGTGTAAAGGGATGGATGTGGGAAAGAAGATAAAGCAAGAAACAGCAAGTAAAGCTATGACTAGGAAAAAGAAAGTTGTACAAAAAGTAGATAGTAACAGTGGGGATGATACAAGTGATTCAGAAGAAGACACTCAAACAGAACGATCAGTGAGGAGGGCCACACAGGACAAAAGGGGGCTGCTCCTCATATGATCTGATCATAGAACCCCATCCCAGATCAAAAAGAAAACATAAGTCCCCCAATGGGCAGTTCCCCCTGCTCACCACTAGAGGACAGGGAGGACAGGCCCAGGTGACGTACAATCCCTTTAGCCAGCTAGACATGAAGCAGATTGAAAACAAATTACCTAGAATACAGGAAGGTGGAGCAGGGCGGATAAACCAATTTATAGAAATGGCCAAAGGCACCACCCTGGCTCTGGGCGACTTTAGGAAATGTGCTGGGACCTCCCTCAGCATAACGGAACTCCGGGAGTTAGAGCAGAGGGCGGGAACCTCAGAGGTACCAAATGAAGTAAATTTGTCCTTACATGTGAGAGAACTCTGGCGAGAGTTAAGATTAATGTATCCCACTAAAGTTAGCAGCGCAGACCTCACAAGTCTGCCCATGATAAAAGGGGAGACTGGGGTCGAATATCTGAAACGGACAGCCAGGCTGTGGAGGGAAAAGACAGGTGAAGCCATAATGGGGGCTTTAGAAAAGGTATATCGGAGCGCCGTTGAGTCGTCATTACCCGAGGATATTAGACAAAAGCTACTAGGAACAGTCGGCCCGCCGCAAATGGAGTTCAACCTATGGCAGAGCCATGTAGAGCACCACATAGATAGCAGGAAAAAGGGGGAGGAAAACAAGGCAGATAAACTGACAGAACTGCAGCTACAGCTCACCAAGACACAGCTTGAGAGGGAACGAAAGGACCTGAATGACCATAGGAAAAGTAAGCAGAAGGCAGGTCAGAATATGGAGCAGACTGAACAAAGTGAACAGCACCACTTACAATGTTACCAAGGGCCAGGCGGAGGGCACAATAGCAATAACCTATGGGGGTGGCAGCAGTTTGGGTGTTTCACATGCGGATCACCTGACCATTGGGCCAGGAATTGCCCCTATGCAGATGGCTTAGGGCCGCCTCCCACATATACCCTGCCCCATAGACAACAAGAACAATACGGGCAAAGACAATATGGTCACAATCGCGGTGTGCCAAGAGGAAGAGGCAGAAGCCAATATAGGCGTAGAGGAGGACAAAGAGGGGGATATAATTTCAACTCGGGCCAACCGTCGTCTTATCAGGGGCCACACAACCCCCCAAATTCAAATATGATGCCATAGGTGTGCCGCGAACCAACAGGGGGTAGCCAGAAGTTTCCCGAACCTATGGCCACCATCTCGGTGAATGGAGAGCCTGTAGAATTTATGATTGACACCGGTGCACGGCATATCACGGTTACAGGACACTTCCCCCTGTCAGACGACTATACCTCGGTCGTTGGGTTTTCGGGCAGCACTGAGAGGTGCCCCTTCATCGCCCCACTTGAATGCAAATGGAAAAACCACCAATTCACCCATCAATTTCTTATGGCTAAAGCATGCCCCATCAATTTGCTTGCTAGGGATATTCTGGGCCAGATAGGTGCAACCATAGTATGCAATACTTACTATACTGATGTAATATTCCCGGCTGGGCAAATCATTAGATGCATGATGCAAAGGGTAATTGACTGTGACCCCGCCGCCTCCGCCATGGTTTGGTGGGGAAGATTAAGACATCCACACAGCAACCCCTTGTACGATGCTTTCTCCAGGTGGAGGAAATGGATAGAAGGCCTCAGACCCTATGCAGTGCCTATAGACCCTGCTCATTGCACATTCAATTACCATATGCTGCCAGAAGAAGAAGAGGAGGCGGCAGCATATGGTTTTGAATGGGACCTAGCTGTCCTGGAGCACGAGCATACCGGTATTCCCTGGATAACACTCACAGACATATATATCGGTAAAGAGGGGGCGGCAGCAGCTGTAGACCTACCAGAAGGCCTACAGCCGCTTTATATGTTAGCACCGGAAATGGTACCTCATGTCACCTTGATGATTGCAAGAGGCGGGGAGGCAAAGAATTTGGGACCCATGGTAAAACAAGGTAGAGAATCAGATACCTGGGAGCCCACATGTAATCCCCTTTTGCAATACAACAAGTTAATCAACATGTATAAAATTTCACAGCTCTCTTCAACACCGGTCGACCTAGAACACAGGGTTTTAGAACGAACACATGGGCGGGAGAACACTGGCTCCAAACTGGCTGCAAACCTATTGGACATGGTCCCACGACGAGTATGGTCCACAGGCCCCATGGATGTGGGGCTCTGCACCAAAATCGAACCAGTACACCTCACCCTAAAGACGAATGAGGTAGTACATGTCCCTCAATACCCCCTGAGCGTAGAGAAGACAGAGGGAATCCGAGGAACAATCAAGGGCCTGCTTGATACAGGGGTACTAACATCATGCAGTACGCTTTTCAATACACCTCTGAACCCAGTCGAAAAACCAGGCAAAGCCGACTATCGGCTTGTGCATGACCTTCACGCCATAAATCAGCAGTTAGCAGTATCAGCGTTCAACACACCCAATCCTTACACTATGTTGGCCAACATTGAAGCCAAACATACCTGGTTCACGGCCTTGGACTTGTCCAACGCATTTTTCTGCGTGCCTATTACAAAAGAGTGTCAAGAACTATTTGCCTTTACCTACGAAGGCCAAAAATACACCTACACCAGGCTGCCACAAGGCTTGAATGATAGCCCCTCATTATTCAATCAAGTAATGAGAAACTTGCTAAAGAACTACCAGACACCCCCTGATATCACCATACTTCAATATGTAGATAATATCCTAATAGCAGGTTCCACAGAGAAATCCACCGCCGAGGCCTCCATCGACCGGCTCATATGGCTAGGGGAACAGGGATTTAAGGTCTCCCAGAACAAACTACAGCTTACGCGCCCCAGGGTCACCTTCCTGGGACGGATAGTGAGCTATAAAGGTTTGGGCATTACCGATTCACATCACACCAGCATTTTGCAACACCCAAAACCAGAAACTGTAAAGCAGATGATGAGCTTCCTGGGACTGATTAATTACAGCAAAAACTTTGTCCCGGGATTCACTGAAACAGTGTTCCCCCTTCGACTACTGATTAAAACAGCAGGCACGACCAACTATAAGGCAAAGTTAGTTTGGACCCTTGAAGCAGAGCAGGCATTCATTACAATCAAACAACAGTTGCTTGAGTGCTCTGAGCTTGCATGCCCAGACCACTCCAAACCGTTCCATCTGGATGTTAATGAAAGACACGGGTTTGTCAGTGCCGTTCTGTATCAGAAAGGCACTGAAGGGAGGATAGTCTTGATGTACCATAGTTCCTCGTTGGATGGCACAGAAAAGGGTGCACCAACTTGCGTAAAAGGCATCTGCGCCATTGCCACGACAGTAAAACATACGGCACACCTAACATTGGGCCAACATGTATATAGCCACTCAGACCATGCCGTGACCAGTTTTATGACTAGTCAAATGTTCAGCTTAACACCAAACAGGACAAAAAAATTGCAGGAAATCCTAGAACAAACCCACTTACACTATGTCACTACCTCCTCCAACATGGCAGCAGACATGCTGAATGGCGCCCCACATGATTGCGAGGCAGCCACCAGAATTGACGACAACAAATATCCCGATATGTCCAAAACTCCACTCCAATACCCAGACATGGTACTCTACACGGATGGTCACAGCCACCACGACTGGGAAAAGGGCAAAATAGTAGCGGCATATGCAGTAGTAACTAGGGAAAATACACAAGGATGGAGAACAGTCTGCTCGGGGGTACTACAATTTGGCTCAGCCCAGCTAGCAGAACTAAAAGCCGTAATAGAGGCATGCAAATTGGCACACGGATTAAAAGTGACCATTTACACAGACTCGGCCTATGTAACTCGAGCAGCAAATACTGATCTGACCGCCTAGCTCAGGAATGATTTCCAGAATTCTATAGGAAAACCAGTCAAACATCAGGATGAAGCAAGGGAACTAGCAGAAGTACTCAAACTGCCCTCTCAGGTAGCCATTGTCAAATGCGCAGGACACCAAAAGGGTGTGGGAGAGATAGCACAAGGAAATAATGAGGCAGATAGGGCCAAGGAAATAGCAGGATACGAGACAGGAAAACAGATGATGCAGGGAAAATCAAAAGTAGAAAATCCAGAGAACCCCAGAAGAGGGAAAACCGAGATCATGGATCTTCAAACACAGTCCTCCCCCTCTGAAAAACAAATGTGGCTAGAGAAGGGTGCAACTAAGTCTCCGAAGGACGGACTATGGAGAAGCCTATCAGGACGGATAGTAGCTCCGGCCGGATTACTAAGTGTCCTATGCCAAGAAGCCCATAGTAGGGGCCACCCGTCAAACACCAGAATCAGGGCTCTGATAGAACAGCAATGGTGGCATCCATACAGGAAGGACGTGTGTAAACATTTTGTACAGACCTGCGCAATATGTTTGAAGTATAACCCCAAACAGACATTGAAGACAGGACAAGGGGGCTTCTCAGTCCCATCCTACCCATGGTCAGATGTAGTCATAGACTTTACTGATATGGGTGTAGACAACAGGGTCAGAGGATTTAGATACATCCTAGTGGCAGTGGACACATTCTCCCGCTGGGTAGAGGCAATCCCGACCAAAACAGAAAAAGCACAGGAAGTGATTAAATGTTTGGTTAAAGAACTCATACCCAGATATGGGTTGCCAAGAACCATCAGATCAGATAAAGGTGCCCACTTCACAAGTGAGGACCTTCAGAAAGTTGAGGAAATGTTTGGGATCAAACACAAATACGGCTCGGTCTATCACCCTGCCTCTCAGGGACTGGTGGAAAGAGCAAATAGGACAATCAAGGAACAATTGGGGAAATTATGTAGCGAATTAAGCCTGAAATGGCTAGACGCCATACCATGGGTACTGTTCAACATGATGTAGCAGGAAGAGACCCCATGGGGCTAGTTAGAATAAATATGTTACCTAAACCCTCCATAGGAAACACATCAGGCCCCAATGCCCTACCCAGCCAAACCCAGGAAGTATCCGCGTTTGACACTACCAAGATCTCCGCTAGGAAAGTTATGACCGTGGAAACAGGTGGATTAATATGATGGGGAAGGCAGCAAGATTAGCTCAAAAACAAACTGTGTAGTGTGCTCAGAACCGAGACCAAACTTATTGATGGTTCCCACCACTATTGACACCAATTCAACATATCAGGACTGCTTGATCGAAATAATGGGAAAAGATAACCCTAGTTCAGATTGTCTACCCCTGGACTCCATTTATACGGTCACCCCTAGGGAAGCCATTGCCCCCGTGTTTAACCCACTCATAATTCCCTATAACCTAACATGCCTGACTCGCCATACAGTAGCACGTCCTCTGCTATATATGGAACCCTAAACAGCAAATATTGCCGAGTAATACGCAATGTTAGTAGTTGGCAGAATGGCAGCCAGCTAACGGTTGCACGCGCAGATGTTTGGTGGTTCTGCGGTGGGAGAGCATTATTCAGGTACCTAACCGGGAAGGCCAATGCGCCCTAATCTCTCTCATCAGCCCAATAGCCATCATGGGACCTGAGGTTGTCCACCCTACATCACCACTGTACATCAGGGTTCCTGTTAACAAGAAATCTAAACGAGAATTCCTGGAAGAATTCAATCGTAAAACCCCAATTTATATAGATGCAATAGGCATACCACGAGGGATCCCGGATAAATACAAACTAGCAAACCCTTTAGCCAGCGGGTTCGAAGCGTTCTTCACCTCGGGAATCTCCACCTCGGCTAAGAATGTAGAAAGGATAAATTATATCCATTTTAATGTTCAACGACTGAGCAATTTCACAAGGAATGGCCTAGAAGCCATCCATGGTCAATTACAGGCCACCTCTCTGGTTACATACCAGAATTGATTAGCGTTAGATGCCCTGCTGGCTGAAAAAGGAGGTGTCTGTGCAATGTTCGGCTCTCAGTGTTGTACTTTTATCCCAAATAACACAGCGCCTGATGGCACACTTACCAGGGCATTAACAGGTCTAAAAATGCTCTCAGACGAGCTCCAGGAACATTCAGGGGTAAATGACCCATTTGGAAACTGGATGTCAAAATGGTTCGGCAAATGGGGAAATTGGCTGTCCTCTCTGGCCGGACCCATATTGGTCATAATATTAGTGTTGATTATTGGAGTTTGTTTCTGTATACCTAAGTACAAGGCCTTATGCATTCGATGCATGGACAAACACATGAAATCTAGTGTAACATCCCTCCCCCTGCCCTACCAGATGACAGAAGTAGAATTGCTCAGGCCTCTCAACCCAGACGGAGAGAGCCTGTTAAAAGGTGAGACAGGGACTTTTAGGGAGGATAACCACTCTCTCAACAGTTACCATTCTGGAATGCTCGGTATGGGCCGCCCCCCACGAGACGAAGGGGGCCTAGAGGGACCGGACCTCAGCGAGTTGGATTCGGATGACCCAGACAGCCCACTGGACAGCCCTGCCTGAAAGAGGATCCGTAAAGCATGCATTCTGCATTTATGTCTCTATGCTTGTAGAAACGGCCTAGCCTCCCTCAGTTAACTACACTTTGTATTACTTATATACATCTCTGCTGTGTGCAATGAAGAAACGCTTGCTGCTTGTATTTAGCACCGATGTACCCACACGGTACACATAGGCCTCGCAGGTCATTGAGGAAGCCACAGCGGTGACTCACAAGGATGCCTGGGGGACATCCCACCCTGGGGCAGAATCAATGACCGAATACTGACATAGATACCACACTTAAAATATTATATGAGGTGAAAAATCACCTCAACAGGGGGACTAAAGGAGCTGGGCCTGAGAGTAGGAACATTGTACGCCGGCCTGATTAGGACGGCCAGGGAGTCTGTGTACACTGGCCTGATTAGGGCGGCCTTGGAGCAGGAACGACACCTGCAAAATAACACGAGGAAAACGTAATCGACAATGACGAAGGGAAACCAAAAAAGAAGATCACGCCTGTCTCCGAAAAGCACCACGCCTTGTTGTTTTAGTATATATCACTATGTGTTTCTGTTATTTGGCAGATGACTCCCGGTTGCACCGAGGGTACGTCTCCAGCGCTGCAGCATTACCTGTGAACTATTTGTTGTGTGCCAATAAAATGACACGAACCAGCAAGAAGTCGTCTGACTTCTTATTTGCCTATGTCGACCTGAATCAAAGAACCGGGCGAGTCTTTTGCAAAAGATAAGACTCAACACTCATTCCCAATCCTGTCCTTCTTCATCACTCCCAGTGAAAATCTCAGCATCTTCAACTCTGCCACCTCCAGCTCCGCCTCCTGTCTTTTCATCAGTGCCACTGTCTCCAAACCATAAAACACAGCTGGTCTCACAACCATCTTGTAAACCTTCCCTTTAACTCTTGCTGGTACCCTTCTGTTGTAAATCACTCCTGACACTCTTCTCCACCCACTCCACCCTGCCTGCACTCTCTTCTTCACCTCTCTTCTGCACTCCCCGTTACTTTGAACAGTTGACCCCAAGTTTTTAAACTCATACACCTTTGTCACTTCTACTCCTTGCATCCTCACCATTCCACTGTCCTCCCTCTCATTCACATATATGTATTCCGTCTTGCTCCTACTGACTTTCATTCCTCTTCTCTCCAGTGCATACCTCCACCTGTCCAGGCTCTCCTCAACCTGCACCCTAACTCTTGCTACAGATCACAATGTCATCTGCGAACATCATCGTCCATGGAGACTCCTGCCTGATCTTGTCCGTCAACCTGTCCATCACCACTGCAAACAAGAAAGGGCTCAGAGCCGATCCTTGATGTAATCCCACCTCCACCTTGAACCCATCTGTCATTCCAACCGCACACCTCACCATTGTCACACTACCCTCATACATATCCTGCACCACTCCTACATACTTCTCTGCAACTCCTGACTTCCTCATACAATACCACACCTCCTCTCTCAGCACCCTGTCGCATGCTTTCTCTGAATCTACAGAGACGATGCAACAACTTCTGGCCTTCTCTATACTTCTCCATCAACATTCTCAAAGCAAACATCACATCTGTGGTGCTCTTTCAGCACTTTCCTCCACTCTTGTACGTCACCCTGTGTTCCCCCCTCTTCTTCAAATATATATTCACCACAGCCATTTCCATCCTTTTCGCAAAATCCACCACCATCTGTCCTTCCACATTTCTCTCCTTGACACCATTCATGTCCATCACCTCTGTTCCCTTCACCAACATGTCCACCGAAGTCCACTCCAATCACCACTCTCTCCTCCTTGGGTACCCTCTCCACCACGTCATCCAACTCACTCCAGAATTCTTCTTTTTCTTCCATCTCACACCCAACTTGCAGAGCATATGCACTGATAACATTCAGCAATACACCTTCGATTTCCAGCTTCATACTCATCCCTCTGTCTGACACTCTCTTCACCTCCAGCACACTCTTGACATACTCTTCTTTCAGAATTACCCCTACCCCATTACTCCTCCCATTCACACCATGGTAGAAGAGTTTGAACCCACCTCTGATACTCCTGGCCTTACTCCCCTTCCACCTGGTCTTTTGCACACACACAGTATGCCTACCTTTCTTCTTTCCATCATGTCAGCCAGCTCTCTCCCTTTACCAGTCATAGTGCCAACACTCAAAGTTCTGACTCTCACCTCCACACGCCTACCCTTCCTCCTCTCCTGCTGCCTCTGGACATGTCTTCCCCCTCTCCTTCTCCTTCGCCCAACAGTAGCATAGTTTCCACCGGCACCCTGCGGGTTAACAGTACCGGTGGCGGTCATTGGTAACCCGGGCCTCGACCGATCCGGTATAGAAATCTTATTTATGATCTGCATATTTGATTTGGCAAAGATTTTACGCCGGATGCCCTTCCTGATGCAACCCTCCCCATTTGTCCGGGCTTGGGACCGGCGCTAAGGATACACTGGCTTGTGCATCCTCAGTGGCTGGGTTCATCCTCAGTGGCTTAGATACCGGTTTAGATACAGTGTCAAAGAGAAATCTGGGGATACGCTGCTTTCGCAGCAGCCAATGCATGCTTGTATTTCAATAAACACTCTTACCAAGATAGGTAAAAATCTTCTCATTTTGATTTCCGCCATTTACGTTCCAGTCTCCTGAAGGCCCACTTCATCAGAATCAGAATTAGAATACTTTATCATCCCCGAGAAGAAACTGGGTTCTATTACAGACACTCACGCTCCAATAAGGAAAAAAAACTAAAAACTAACAAGATGCAAGATAACAAGAAAATAGGAACAAATAGAAATAAAAGATAAAATAAGAAATAGAAACGAGAACAAAATATATCAACAAGCATGGTGCACATAACACCCTATCTATACTGCACTACCGCAGCACAAAACCAACAGCACAAACAAAACCCGACAGTGTAAAGCAAGCAGAAGGGCCGGTCCAATGACCATTAACTCCGACTGTCTGACCCTGTGAGGGAGGAGTTGTAAAGTTTGATGGCCACAGGCAGGAATGACCCCCTGTGGCGCTCTGTGGTGCTTTTCGGCAGAATGAGTCTATTACTAAAACTACTCATCGTCATTAAACCTCTTTAGTCGCCTAGCTCTGGTAGTGAGAGGTGCAACTGAATTGAGGAGGCCATAGGGTCACATTTAAGTCACGAGGAAAAAATGTTTTGACTCTGTTGAGGGTCACTTTGCATATAAGCACCTGCTAATTGAGAAAACAAGTGTAAATATATATTTATGTATGATATGGTTTACAGTGCTGCTACAGAGCTGATACCATCCTCTGTTACTGCTGAATCAGCTTGTACTGATGAGGTGAATCAACGCGAGAGGAGGCGAAATCCAGATACATTTTCTTTTTTTTTAAATTTTATTTCTAGTTTTCCCCCTTATCCCACCCGATTAACCCAACGGCATATGGCCGGAACTCTTGTCGAATAACTCCCCTGGCTCACGTTTCCACAGGAAGGAGATAGCCGTAACACCAGCTTCCTTCAAACTCGTGTCGGCTGCGGAACTCTTGTCGAATAACTCCCCTGGCTCACGTTTCCACGGGAAGGAGATAGTCGTAACACCAGCTTCGGCTGCTTTTGCTCTTTTACACGCTGAAGCCTCGCATGGATTGCGTCACCTTCAGGCCGCGAAGGAGACGTAGGGAGAATGCTTTCAGTTGCTTGGCTGCAGGCGCCCGGGTGGGCCAGAGGGGTCGCTGGAGAACGACGAGTCCCCCAACACTACACCGATCTACACCCACTATCCCTCGGGTACGGGTGGAATAATGAAGGCCTCACCCCGTGGACGCTCTGGCCGGGACCGGTTACGGCGAGTCTGGGATACGAACCTCCCAGCCACGTGACGAGCGGACTGCAAGAACGGCGGCTTAGTCCGCTCGGCCATCAGAGCGGCCCAGAAACATTTTCTATGCTATAATTCAGATTAGTGTCATTTAGTAGTGTGATACCACATGTGAAAGGCATTATCTTAGCCTATTTGTGAAGTTATGCTCAAATGTGTTTGTGACGTGTCATGTGTTTGTGACGTGTCATGTGTTTGTGATGTGCTTGGAAGTGATGCGCTACACTTGCCATGTCTCTGCCCCTCACACTTTGATTTCCTTGGCAGCTTGGCAGAGTTGTGCCTGTTCTGATTCCTTCAGCCAGAGACCCAGGCGACCCTGGCATTTACACACTAATGAAAACAATCATGGGAAATATGCTAATTGGCTCATCTGTGGTTGGCTGAAACTAGCTGTGCTCTTTCAAAAAGGCCAGATGCTCCTGTGAGTAATCACCTACGGCAAATGCATTCATTTAACCTTAAACACTGGTGCGCAGCATTTGAAACGAGTATGTAGCGCGTGTACCTCAGCTCGACGAAGATAATGAAGGGCTCGGGGTCAGCACGAGCCTCTCCCCAATTTTTTGTGTCAAATTTTCGATTCCAAAACCATTTTGAAACCAATAACCTTTCATGCCAGCATTAATTTACTGATACACTTGTTACGGGAATATGAGCGGGGCAGATTTGTTGTTGTATTCTGAAGCAGTAAATGTTGTAAAATGTCAGTTTATGCACTTTGGGCTACTTTAACGCCGCTAAACCAAATCAAATATAGGGAAATTAGCTGGACTTTGCTCGGCGGAGCGGTGCATCCGGTGCAGTTCCTGGAGCGGGCCTGATAATGGCTGTGGGAGAAGGGATTATGCATGCCAGTGCGGTCCATTACACAGTCACTCGGATGTGACTCGTATGCAGCAAGAGAGCGTGCACTGTGCATGTCATCCTCATTAACATACTGAACATGACAACGTGCATGTACTGTATGTTGAAGCCTTGTGTAGGGTAATAAGGCTCGTTTTCTGTGGTATTTTCACAGAGAGCAGGCTGATTTTGACAATAAGGTAACCTTTTATATATGATTAATCCAACAGGTTGGCAATTTTGCTGAGGTATTTGTTTTTGGTACAGACTCTTTGCTTTGTTTTTTTGGGTTTTTTTCTTAGAATCTATCAATACCTATCTCCCATCCTCTTATGTAGAAGCTCTGCTGGAGATCCGTGGGCGACTTAACTTGGGCTGCTACTGGTGAAAGTCAGCTGGAGAGTACACCTATTTAGCAAACCCAAGCCAGCAGGAAAGCCATTGATTCCTGTTGAGGACAAAGGCAAATAATGGGGAAATTTGACAATAATTGGGTAATGAAAGGGTGCTAGGCACTCCATTAGTGGATCCCAGGGCAGTAGGAAAGAGACTAATGGTTCCCAGACCATCTAGAGGCCTTGATTTCTGCAATCTTGTGACTTTTCAAAAACAACATAATAAAGGCTGTAGGAACAGGCACGGTCACATCATCAACCATCATCACCAACACCAGAGCCCCGCAGGGCTGTGTCCTCGGTCCCTTTTCTTACACTCTCTACACAAATGACTGCATCAGCCCTTCACCCATCATCACCTCCTACAAACACTATGATGATACTGCCATCCTGGGTCTACTTAATGACAATAACTCCATCACAGTAAGTAACCTGCTCACATCTGTTTCAGCGCCTCTGATATATTCTCTGCACCATTGCACTTTATCGCCTCTTATTTCACCTGTATAAGTCAATCTTTGTGTACATATCTGAAGATTGTTGTGTTGTAGTGCTGTTGTTCTATGTTAAGTACACTGAGGGAACCACGGACATACATTCCATGTATGTGCAAACCTACATGGCCAATAAACCTGATTCTGGTTCTGACCACAGCCGATCAACGCTCCATTTCTCATTTTACACAATGGTGCACGGACAACTACCTCCCACTGAATGTGGACAAGACAGGAGAACCGGTCATTAACGCACCGAACACACCCTTCACTGAGCTGGACCCCATCTCCATCCACGGCAAGACGGCAGAAACAGGTCAACAACTTCAAATATCTGTGACTCACTTTCGACACGGCACGGTGGCGCAGTGGTTACCGTGGTTACTGCACAGCAAGAAGGTTCTGGGTTCGAGCCCCGGGGTAGCCCAACCTTGGGGAGTCGTCCTTTGTGTGGAGTTTGTTCTCCCCATGTCTGCGTGGGTTTCCTCCCACAGCCCAGATACATGTAGGTCAGGTGAATGGGCCATACTAAATTGCCCCTAGGTGAGAGAGATGACCTGGAGGCCTGTCCAGGGTGTCTCCCCACCTGCCGCCCAGTGACTGCTGGGATAGGCTCCAGCATTCCTGAGAGCAGGGTAAGCGGATCGGATAATGGATGGATGGATGGATCACTTTAGACAGTAAACTCAGTTTTGAGCCCAGCAGAGACTCCACGTCACCCGCAAGCTCAGAGCACTTCCCGTTGCCCCGCCACCTCCTGTTGTTACTTTACAAAAGCATAATCCAACCCATCCTGCTGTACTGTTCCCCGCTGTTTCTGTACCATGCTGACCATCTCCACCAAAAACACACTTACCAAGATCACATGTGCTGCCTCCAAGATCATCCACTCCCCTACACCCCAACCACTCAGACATGAACGCCACACCAGTCACACGTCTTGCACTCACAGGTAGAGAGTGACACTGATCAATTCATATTTCACACCACTGCCCTCAGGCTGCAGATGCGGGACTCTGAAATGAAGAGGACCTCGTTTTGGCAGATGTTTTGACCCTTCTGCCACAGCAGCAGAGAGCCACATTTGTCTGAGTGTGAGTGAATTTTATGTGTTTATGTATATCTGCACGTTGTGTTGGGGTTATCTGTATGTGTCTGTGCATGTGCTGGCTGTTAAGATAAATGTCCTGCAGGACAATGAAGACTCTATAAACCCAGCGTAAGTCCAAATAATCGCTAAATATCTGCAATAGTTGCCCCGTTCAGCCCCGATGGAAGGAGAGCGAAGCAGGTTCTGCCAATAAGCCTGTCACTCACGTTTTGGTGTCTGTTTACAGTTGTTAAAAGTACTATTTTCTTTGTTCCCTCTGCACAGCTTTGCTTTATAAAACTTCTCATGGCATGCTAACAAGCTCACTTTCTGCTCACTACCACAAAAGCAGGCTTCAGAAGTGGCTGTGGAGATCTTGACCAATTTTTACCCCTGCAAGAATCAGCGAGTCCGTTGTTCACATGAGCTACAAACCAGAATCTGCTTTGTTTGTGTTTGTTTGTGCGCTAAATGTGTGACTCCGAGACCTGTTTCACTGCGTAATGGAAATAAATGAAGAGAGAGGGAAAAAAATCACATTTTGGATTATTCATCTGGGCTACACAGAGCAACTATTCAAGGCTTCTCTTGATTATTTGGGATCATGTCAGGGCCAGGTGACTACACAACCCAAGGCTGTACCAAACGTCAACATTACTTTAAGCCTCTCATTTAAAACTCTGTGAGAAGAGGAAATTCTTCTTCCCTTCACGTCTGAAATGAAACATCTGAATATTGCTGTTTCTTGGAAGTCTCCCGCCGCCGGCTCAATCCAATTTCCTCGATCGCACCGAGGAAAGCTGTCCGTACGCTAAAAGTGACAGCATGCATTCGGTGTCGCTGTATTGTGCAGGTGGAGGCAGAAGGCCGGCGGAGTCGTGGGGCCTGCACATGCTGCATAGACGGACTGTGATAAGGATGAGCAAAAAAAGATGGAAAGATGTGGAAAGTCATTTATCGCTACCTCACCTCACAGTTCATACATAAATCAGACAACGTTTATCGACAGATATGCTTCGTCACTCAACTCAGTGACCTCCTCAGTCTCAGCTGACTGCGGGTGGTGTCCCCACCCTTATACACGATACAGTACCTGACGACTGAAACCGACGGCCGGTTTCATGATCAACTATGGGTGTGCCCACTAACTGGAGTTACAGTGACCATGTGTACTATTCACAGAGGGTTGGGGAATAGTTGCAATCACAGCGTTTTAAGATGGCGACAGATGAACTCTTGATTACTCTGCACAATTTGTGCAGGCCGGTTGCTGTTGTTTTTTGTTTTTTTTGTTTTTGTGTTGAAACTATAACACAGATAAAACTGCCGCCATCACCATCATCTTCAGTCCTCATCTCTACTGCTCATCAGATTCGACCTTCTTCGTCTTCTCCATCCTCTTGGGAGCCAGGATGGTCAGTTTTCCTTGCTGAGGGTGGAGGTAGGAACTTGAGTGCTCTCAAAAAACAACACAAAAAAAACCTCATGAAACAGGGCTGAACGAACATGAGGACTGACTTCATATCCCCTTGGTTATCTCTATTAACAGCGTAGACTGTTTCATTCTGAGATCTCGTTTTTTATTTTATTTATTTATTTATTTATTTTATGTATTTAATGTTCTTGCTGGGTTTAAAAATTGTGGTTAAAGGACACTGGGTTTGAATCTAATTGCCTTACCTAAAATTGGCCTCCATGTTGCATAATATAGTTAACCATAGCAGGCTTTCTGTGAAAACTGACTATAGGTTAGTCAGTAATTGAATTCTGTATCATTTCAAGTTGTGATTGGTCCTGATTGTGGGGGCCATTTTGTTCATGCCCAAGAGGTGTACAAGTTCAATAACCCCTGTAACAAAATGGAAAGTATAGTACTGTAAATTTAAAAAAAAACATATGCAGTGTGATTGTTCTAACTGAAAGGAAATAAGACAGCATGAAGGAGCAAAATACACTACAGTTAAACATTAAGGTATTTTGGTGTTGGTGTGAGTTATTTAGGGAAGGATTAAGTGATGTCACTGTGTACTTCCTCGTACGCCAGTCTCCTCCTAGAACCTAGATACTTAGATACACCTGTACACTTGGCGGCACACGCACCCAGTGGTTTACACAGTGGTGAGACGAGCGTTGTCCCGATACCCACATTTTTGTTTCAGTACCGTTACCAAGTCATGAATTTCGATACTTTCTTTTTTTTAAAGGGGGAAACACTCTCAAATATCATCCCTCTGGCGAAACTCCTCACTGTCAGGTGAAAAGAAGCGGCTGGTGACTCCACATGTATCGGAGGAGACGTGGTGGTCTGCAGCCCTCCCCGGATCGGCAGAGGAGGTGGAGCAGCGACCAGGATGGCCCGGAAGAGTGGGGTAACTGTCAGGGGTTCCTCTGCAGGGCTGATGTCTCCTAATTGCTTCTAGGCAGTGATCTCACAATTTAGTTTATCTACTGGTGTGGTGGGTGCGGAAGAATCTCGTCTTGTTCCAGAACTATCTGCCCCCCTTCTTTTCTGAGGCGATGTTGCAGGGCAAACTTTTTAGATCACTTCTTTCTCTCTTTGCTGCAGCAGCTGCTCCTCTATCAGCTGCTCCTCCTAGTCTCCTGTCGTTCCTGACTGTGCTCCCTAGGAAGCTTAACTGTCTCCGCTTGTAGGAGCAGTTCCCTCTTAACGTGCCCTTCCGTCGTAGCAAAAGTGCTCTTAAATCTTGGCTCTAGGAACGTGGAGATGTTTAGTGTCATCTTCCACCTCAGCTCATGCTCATCGTATCTCTTTTCAGAGTCTTCTCTAATTTTCTGCTTCATTTCCAGCGCTAGTGGACTGTCACCTTCCTCATCTTTCAGGCAAGGCTCTTATCTTCCACATGAGTGGCACGACTGATGAGAGAGTTGTTTCTTTCTCTCCACTTAGGGCATCTGTGAAATCACTGAGTGGAGCCATGACATCCCTCACTGTTTCCAAAGTTGTCATGTCTGTGTCTCTGGGCATCAGGTGCCACTTCTTTCTGTCCTCAGCCAGAACAGCGGAGGCTGCTTGCTGCTGCTCACAAAATCGATCCACCATATCATCGGTGGAACCCCATCGGGTGGGCTCATCACGACGTAGTGTATGTTGTGGCAGCTTTAAAGATTTCTGTTTGTCTTTCAGCAGTCTTGACGTCTTATTAGATCGTGAGAAGCCGGAGACAGTCTTGCAGAGTCGGGAAAGACAGCTTGCCACACGATCAGTGTCTAAGGCTTTCTTGCAGATTGTGGCCAAAACAGAGTGTCCAGGTGTAGTCAGCAAAAGCCTTGCAGTTGTTAGAAGCATTATCTGTTGTGATACCAGACATTTTGGCCATATATAGCCCCCGGGAATCTGTCACGATATCATCCAGGGCTTGCTTCAGACTGTCAGCTGTGTGGTGAGAGTGCATTGCAGAGCGTCCTAAGCACCAGGAGTGCATTTCCCAGCATTCTGTGATGAACTGGGTCGTTACAGCCATATACGTGTTTACATTTCTGCTGGTCCAGAGATCCATAGTGCAGGAGAAGAATGGCTTTGGTGTCATCTGTGCACTGATAATAGACCTTATCTCACCATACACCTTGGGAATTTCATTGTACGTAAAGAAATTCCTTGAGGAGAGGTCATACCGTTCGTCCACGTTGTGTACACGGTTTCTGAACCCAGCCTTCCCAACTAAATATAGTGGTACTTGGTCCATACAGATGAATTCTGCCACTGCCTTGCTGAGCCTTTTAGCATCTTTGGACTCCTTTGAGTACTTGGCATGCTGCTGAAAAACAGCTTGAATAGTAAATGGCTTCTGAGTGGGCGGACTCACTCTCTGAGCCAGAGGTACTAGACTTCTTTAGAAAATGTATAGTGATGGATTTGTCGTAGCAGAGGGCCTAATTAGCTGATGAGGTACCATACCTAGAAAACATTTTGATGAGAGTGATTAGCTATATCATAATCTATGGCTAGGTTATGTCATAGTGTATGCTAACGTTTCACAAAAGAGAAAATAAGAGTTCCAGTGCTGTCTTTATGCAGTATGTATGAGACATCACATGGGCCATGGCCACGTCTCTCAGTATAAAGTTGTGTTTGTGACTTCGCCGTATAGCGATATATATGTGTGCATTAATTAGTTTCTGTTGTGGGTACAGGGGATGGTGTGATGACTAGTTTGCTAGCTTGGTGCAGATGCAGGATCGAGACACCGTTATTTGCATATGACATCATGGACGACACTTTCAGCACTACACATATATGTAGGCTATGTATGTGTGTTACTACTGGGGAGAGGCTTTTCAATCACTCTGTATTTCTTTCATGGACACAACAGGGGATTGAACTAGTCAACCATCACCTGTGGGTCTTTGAACTCCTTGAAGAGGTTGGGGTGTTTGTCCGACAGATGTTTGGCCAGGTTTGGCACGTTGCCTCCTCTCGCGAGACGCCTTAAAACAGCGCTTGCGCAGCAGTGCTGCTGTGTTTGTGGGCTCGCCTTTTTCGTCCACTTTAACGAGAGACTGACATGCCCTTTCTGAACACCTTGTTTTTTAGCTTTGGGAGTTTGAGTCATAACCGATGATAGGTGTGGTTTTATGAATTCACAGCTATTGGCTACTGTCTGCCTGGGTGGGTGGAGCTCGGAGGAGGAGGATTTGGTGATACTAATAACTGTTAGATAGATAGATAGATAGATAGATAGATAGATAGATAGATAGATAGATAGATAGATAGATAGATAGATAGATAGATAGATAGATAGATAGATAGATAGATAGAGAGGTGAGTAGATAGATAGATAGATAGATAGATAGATAGATAGATAGATAGATAGATAGATAGATAGATAGATAGATAGATAGATAGATAGATAGATAGATAGATAGATAGATAGATAGAGAGGTAAGTAGATAGATAGATAGATAGATAGATAGATAGATAGATAGATAGATAGATAGATAGATAGATAGATAGATAGATAGATAGATAGATAGATAGATAGATAGATAGATAGATAGATAGATAGATAGATAGATAGATAGATAGATAGATAGAGAGGTAAGTAGGTAGATAGAGAGAGAGAGAGAGAGAGAGAGAGAGAGAGAGAGAGAGAGAGAGAGAGAGAGAGAGAGAGAGAGAGAGAGAGAGAGAGAGAGAGAGAGAGAGAGAGATAGATAGATAGATAGATAGATAGATAGATAGATAGATAGATAGATAGATAGATAGATAGATAGATAGATAGATAGATAGATAGCAATATGTCGTAGCAAGATCGATAATAAAGTCTCAACAAAACAGCACAAACTCGAGCTAAGTAGTCAGCAGGAAGGGGTGAAAGAACGGCTTCCCCCGTGGTTTTATAGCGTCTCGCTACGGACACGCCCTATATGCAAATGACGTATCCACCGGCACAGTTTGTCATTGGACACCATCTACAGCCAATCACAGCTCTCTCTCTCGAGTGGCCGCAGACGCGCTGTTTTTGGCCACTGAATTTCTCCGTGGCCACATTCCAACTCGGAACACAGCCCGTCAACGGGGATTTTCAGATTTTGACGTCAGCGTCACTTTAAAGCCGAATTATCCCCATATTCCACTTCGGGCCCCCCCCCCCTCTTTGTCGCCGAGTTGGGGTGTTGCTGAAGCTGCCGCCATCTCTTCAGGTCTAACCTCTGAGCAAAACGAAAAGAGTGGTGCGCTCTCTACCGGTCAGGGTGGCGCCCCGCAGCGTCACACGCACCGCTGGCGTGACGTCACCGCTGTCAGCGTCGCGTGTAAAGGCACAGATTCCTGTTAGCCAGATCAACTAGCCGTTCTCATAATAAAAGGATGGGTAACACTTTAGTATGGGGAACATAAAAAAACTTAATTACTAGTGAGTTAGTAATGATCAAGATGTCACTTTAGTATGGGGAACATATTCTAAGTAACAAAAACTTAATTTAGAGTAATTTAACACTATGAACACTTGTAGTTTTGTGTGTTGTTATGTAAGAACAGACCATATTCATTAAGTGTTGGTAAGGGAGAATAACTCTTCTTGTGGTACTACCACCTTATAAAGGCCATACTAAGCAAAGCATATTGAGATAGTACTACTAATAAGCAATACTTCTGAGGTTATAGAGGGAAAACTCATAGTTAATGGCTTACTGGTTGTATAATAAGGCCACGCAGAATAAGGCATTAATGAGTACGTAATAATGACCAATTAAGAGCCAATATGTTGCTAATTTGCATGCTACTAAGCACCTAATTAATGGTGACTACGTTCCCCATACTAAAGTGTTACCAAAGGATGTGTCCCCCCCCCCCCAAAAAAAATGCTGGTATGGTACCGTTCTCAAAACTCTTAGTACCGCAGTACTTTTTCAGTACCGGTGTAACACTGGGTGAGAGGTCCATGAAGTCACGAGTCTTGCAACAAAATTGGGACGGCGGACCAGCGTGACCAACCTTTTAAATCGGCACTGAAAACCTTTGTTAAGTTTTGTCTAAATCCGGGGATCGCCAGTTCGAGTCCCCGTGTTACCTCCGGCTTGGTCGGGCGTCCCCACAGACACAATCGGCCGTGTCTGCGGGTGGGAAGCCGGATGTGGGTACGTGTCCCGGTCGCTGCACCAGCGCCTCCTCTGGTCGGTCGGGACGCCTGTTCAGGGGGGAGGGGGAACTGGGGGGGGGAAGTAACGCGTGGTCCTCCCACGCGCTACGTCCCCTTGGGAAAACTCCTCACTGTCAGGTGAAAAGAAGCGGCTGGCGACTCCACATGTATCGGAGGAAGCATGCGGTGGTCTGCAGCCCTCCCCGGATCGGTAGAGGGGGGTGGAGCAGCGACCAGGAAGGCTTGGACGAGTGGGGTAATTGGCCAAGTACAACTCGGGAGGAAAGGGGGGGGGGAGTGCTTTGTGCCTTGGCTCCCTCTCTACAGTAATTGAGCTCTTTTCGCCGAAGAGTAATCCACCTTCGTCGACAAATATTTTTACACACATTTCTTTACTCCGACTGAAAGCAAGGAAGCACTCCCACCCTCCCCCCTCTTCCTACTGCAGAGCTACTACCGAGCTCAGCGGGACCGTTTAAGTGCATCTGTGGACTGAGTGGGCAGTTGGGACAGCTCCAATTCCTGCAGATCAGGATTTCCTGAAGGGTCTTGCTGCGCCGGAGAGGCGTTGTTGGCTGAGAAATGGGGGGGGGGGGTTCCCCCGCCTCTCGGAGCACTTCTGCCTGGCAGCTGGGACTTCCTTTTCATGAAGAAACATAATCTCATCTTGTTTCGAGAGAAATCCGCTCCGTTTAGTCGCTGTGTTCTTACAACGGATTTGTTCTCGGCGTGTAACCCAACCTGTTGTAACCGGTTATTTTCTTGCCCGGTGCGGGATTCGATACGAGGTGTACTGCGCCACAAGGCGACATCACTAACCGCTCGGCTAAAGGGTCAGACCCGTTAGCTAGGGGCTAACGTGTCTAATTAGTAGTTTACAGTCGTCACCCTCTCCCGGAAGCGCGCCCTCGTGCTTTGTTCTTCCCGCGCTCCGAAGAGACTTCTGAGGATCTGCACACTTCCGGATCCCACCGCTGCCACCAATGTAACCGGTTATTTTCTTGCCCGGTGCGGGATTCGATACGAGGTGTACTGCACCACAAGGCGACGTCACTAACCGCTCGGCTAATAGGTCAGACCTGCTAGCTAGGGGCTAACGTGTTTTATTAGTAGTTTACACTGTTGTGTAGCAGCGGCGGGCAGCTGCAGCACCCGGGGGACCAGCTCCAGTCCTTCCTTCCATTGCCTTGCTCAGGGGTACAGGCAGGAGGATTAACCCTAACACGCACGCCTTTTCGGTGGCGGGAGGAAACCGGAGTCGCCCGGAGGAAACCCACGCGGACACGGGGAGAACGTGCCAACGCCGCACAGAAAGGACCCGGGCCGGCCCGAGGTTCGAACCCGGGACCTTCTCGCTGCGTGTGAAAACAGTGCTAACCTCTGATCCGTTTTGGGTCCCCGCGGTGCACCCTGGACTCACCTTGTTCCTGTCTCGGGTGTGCTTGTTGTCTCTATTTTTAGTACCAATCCCACTGCGAGGCTCAGTCACACTTTTCCGAGTTAAGCGGCTCGTGCACATAACGTGGCGTCTCAGCGCTCTGCAGGGTGACAACTTCCTGTGTTGCAGGTTAAGCCCTAATGATGTCATAGTAGTTTGATTTTTTTCTTTCTTTCTATTTCTTCACGCGTCCTCTTGTCCTCCACTACACAGTATAACGAGGCAGGGCTGCGTTTCAGAAGAATCTTAAGAAAGTGAAACCCCGCTGTAACGATTGGGTGCGTGTTATACTGCGGGGTCGGCCAGGAGGGTCACGTGACATCGAATCGGGACGACATCTTGTTTATGTCCCCGGTCCATTCCCGAGTGGTGTTGCGTGGTGCACAAGCAGCAACCCCATGGCTGTAATCTTTTTCTTCTTCTTCTTTTTTTTGCCAGACAGCTACGGCCTCTTATTGTGTGTGTGTCTGTGTGTGCGTGTGCGTGAGAGAGAGAGAGAGAGAGAGAGAGAGAGACTAACTGAATTTAGTCATGCTGTTGGGCAGGACAAAGAGCCAGAAAGAGAGAACTGTAAGTGACACAAAGAAGGGGGAGGGCAAGAAAGGGATTAGTCATTATCAAGTGGAGATAGAGAAGACACGCACTCTCACACGCACTCACACGCACACACACACACGCAGACACGATCAGAAACTTGGGCGAGAGTTTCCCCTTGATGTGCCAGGGGAGTTTAGCTGTGGAGAGGTGTCCTCTAGTGAGCACATGTCCACACGTCTACCTACATACTGTCTGTCTTTCTTTCTGTGTAAAGAACTCATAAAATCAGATATCATGTATTGTGTGTCTGTGTGTGTTTGTGTGTGTGTGTGCGTGTGCAGACAGTTTTCGACCTAAACGCAACACTGCTGTCACCAGCCAATGAATTATGGGAGCGTTTGGAGGAGACGGATCGCGGTTTACAGCTGAGACGCTTTTATTGAGTTTGCGGACCTGTGGGGTTGTGTGCACGTGCTTGTTGTTTGTGTTTGTTCGCCGTCGTCGTTGACACGGTTGTGATGAAAAGACAGATGCTGCCGTCTCCGCGCTGCTCCCGCTCTTCCACAGTCTCCTCCCTCTTTCTCTCTCGCCGTCCCTCAGTCGGCGTCCTCTTCACCATCCCTCAGTCTGCGTCCTCTTCAACATCTCTTATTCTGCATCCTCTTCATCATCCCTCAGTCTGCGTCCTCTTCTTCCCTCAGACTGCATCCTCTTCATCATCCCTCAGTCTGCGTCCTCTTCTTCCCTCAGACTGCATCCTCTTCACCATCCCTCAGTCTGCATCCTCTTCACCATCCCTCAGTCTGCATCCTCTTCACCATCCCTCAGTCTGCATCTTCCTCGCCATCCCTCAGTCTGCATCTTCCTCGCCATCCCTCAGTCTGCATCTTCCTCGCCATCCCTCAGTCTGCGTCCTCTTCACCATCCCTCAGTCTGCATCCTCCTCGCCATCCCTCAGTCTGCATCTTCCTCGCCATCCCTCAGTCTGCATCCTCTTCACCATCCCTCAGTCTGCATCCTCTTCACCATCCCTCAGTCTGCGTCCTCTTCACCATCCCTCAGTCTGCATCCTCCTCGCCATCCCTCAGTCTGCATCTTCCTCGCCATCCCTCAGTCTGCATCCTCTTCACCATCCCTCAGTCTGCATCTTGTTCATCATCCCTCAGTCTGCATCCTCCTCGCCATCCCTCAGTCTGCATCCTCTTCACCATCCCTCAGTCTGCATCCTCTTCACCATCCCTCAGTCTGCATCCTCTTCATCATCCCTCAGTCTGCATCCTCTTCTTCCCTGAGTCTGCATCCTCTTCATCATCCCTCAGTCTGCATCCTCTTCATCCCTCAGTCTGCATCCTCTTCACCATCCCTGTCTGCATCCTCTTCTTCCCTCAGTCTGCATCCTCCTCACCATCCCTCAGTCTGCATCCTCTTCACCATCCCTCAGTCTGCATCCTCTTCTTCCCTCAGTCTGCATCCTCTTCACCACCCCTCAGTCTGCATCATCTTCATCCCTCAGTCTGCATCCTCTTCACCATCCCTCAGTCTGCATCCTCTTCACCATCCCTCAGTCTGCATCCTCCTTATCATCCCTCAGTCTGCATCCTCCTCGCCATCCCTCAGTCTGCATCCTCCTTGCCATCCCTCAGTCTGCATCCTCCTCGCCATCCCTCAGTCTGCAGCCTCTTTCCTCTCTCTCCGTTCCAGTTATGTTGCACACACTTTCCCGTCTTTATTCAGCTTCTTTAGGCTGCTTAGCTTTGTAACAAACTGCCATGAAACACACACCTCTAACTTATGGAGACATTTACTCTGCTGCAAAACTACAACCGCACCACTTATAAACCAAAATACCATCGAGTGCATGCACAGGCACACACAAGCATGTGCTTCCTTGCTTGCTTATTTACACACACACACACACACACACACACACACACACACACACACATACACACACTCAGTCTTTGGGCATGAACCAGAAAGTGTTTCCTAAAATGCTCTGTGGTTATCTTGAAGTGGCATCATGGTGCTTGTGGGCAGATACCGGTGCGTGACTTATGCGGCAGAGCTGTTTTTACACACACACACACACACACACACACACACACACACACACACGCTGGTCCAAAAACAAAATACACACAGGCAGGGACACACTAATATCCCTAATGGGGTTTTTAAATATTTTTTTCTGTTTTTTTATTTTTTATTTACTTTGTTCCCCAGTAGCCCAGGGTATAATAGGAGTACAGTCATGTAACCAAGATTGGGCGGCGGGGGGGGGGTGAATCAAGATGTCCTTAGCCCACCTATCTGTCCTACTTTCTGTTGTAACTTTTTCTCCTTTCAGCCCGAACTTTCTAAAGCCAGCGTTAAAACCCACCCAGGTTGAACCCGAGGCCGGTCTGCAGCCCTCCCCGGATCGGCAGATGGGGGTGGAGCGGAGACCATGATGGCTCGGGAAGAGTGGGGTAAATGGCCAAGTACAATTGGGGGAGGAAAAGGGGGAGGAAAAATGGCTTGATACATTTTTTTTTCCTCAATGCTTTCTGAACTGTTTGCTGAGGGCCCCGGAGTCGTTGACATTCCCGTTTACGGGAACCGATATCGATGTGAAACAGTCAAGATACTCCGGACCGGATCACGAGACGCTCTTCCAAGTCTGGGCCCGGCGTTCCTCCAACTATAATAAGACGGGTAATCTTACATCGGGTTGCGTGGTAGCGCCGCTGTTTCTGCACAGGTCCGGCTCTCGCCGGCGTCACCGCTTCATTTGCTTTCATTAGACTCTCGGTGAAACTGCCCAGAAGGATTTGACATCGATTCTAATTCTGTGCCCTTCCGAGTCTGCTTAATTCACAATTACTGAGTGAGGCAAAGCTATGAGAGGAGAGGGTAGTTAAATAGACCGGCAGAGAGGGAGAGGGAGCAGCGGTGGTGTTATCTTTAATACGGCCGGCTATGCTCTGCAGATAGGGCAGGGAGTAGGGGGGGGGGGTTAAATGAAACACAAGCTGAAGCCATGAGAGAGATTTATTGAGTCACGTCCATCATTACAAAGAACATGGTCGAAGGACAGCTTTACGGGGCTCTTAAGAACAGCGAGGGGTGAGGGACTCGGCGGGCTTAGGAGTGACTGATAAGAGGAGATATGGGAGGAGGTGAGCTTCTTATTAATGAGCTGAGGCTGAAAGCTCATGCGGCGTACCACTTAATAGACCTTGACATCTTTACGGCCCAACCTGATGGGACCCCGCCGATCCCTTCTGTTGAGATTAGCTTGAGCCGAATTTGGATCAGGCACACCGAGTTGTTAGCCATACATTGTTAGCAAATAATATTGTTGTTTACTGTTAGATTGTTGGTTAGCCACATGCGGTGCCAGGTGTAAGTTCACTTTGGGCTGCATGTTGGAAGCAGATTGACCTCAGACAGGACATTTTTTAAATTCACCAATTCATCTCTGGCTATATTTTACTGATCATTTTAATGTCGTACAGTCACACGGCCCCCTGTATTATTTTTTTCCTCCGGAGGTCATTTTGACAGTATGATAAAGTATCTTAAACAGCATTTAGAAGACGTAACGATCGCGCTTTCTTTTCGAACCAACCCATGACTGCTAAGGTGGTGAGGTGGTTCCTCGGGGTGGGTTTGCTGCCAGCTATCCTACCAAGGTACAAAGGGGGAGCGAAGGCAACCGGCGCGACCTTGACCTCGCAGCAGATGGTCTTCTCAGTCTCGTTCCTCCTTGCGTCCCAGGACAGCGTCGTAGATCTTGCCTGTGTGGCGGACGTGGATGTGGGCGAAGCCGGCGGCGGTGAGCAGGGCGGTGTACTCCGACGCCGTCCTCTCTCGGCCCTCCGTCTGGACCAGCATGTTCAGAGAGTAGAGCTGAGCGGTCAGCGGGCCTGAGCTGTCCTCATAGAGCAGCGCTTCCACCAGCAACACTGCACCTCCTGCGGTGGCGAGGAGGACGGGGAAAGGAGATACAGCAGGGGAGAAAGAGAGAAGAAAAATGTTCATACATACGAAGTGCATGCCGATGTTGCATTTTTGCCTGAAGTTATGAATGAGCGAATTTCCCTGGACCAGCTGCGTCGGAGAACAAAATCTTCCCAGGCATCTTCAGAAATCAGGAACACTTTATTTGTCGTGTCGCTTATCGTTTCCCCCAGCCCACAGCAGTGCAACACAAAGAGAGAAACACATATCCAAGAACTAAGGGAACGTACATATCCAGACTAACACATACATCCAGACTAAACAATACATCACTGTCCAAGGGAACCAACGCCAGCCAGGATGACTGTCGGAACTGCTGGTCTGCATGGGCTAGCAGTTAGCTTAGCCTGCCCCGCTTCCGCGTCCTGTCAGACCGTCCTCGGTGTTACCTCCTTGGGCGCAGCTCCAAGCAGGGTCCCTGGTGGGGCCACAGGATGCGGCAGACCAAGCTCTCCCAGCCGATCCAGCGTCAGGTCTCCCAGCCATCAAACGAAGACGAAACTTAAACGCAGACACTGCATGGACGGCACTGGGTGAGGCCGCCGCAAACGTAAATTCCCACCGCCGTCTTCCCGCACCGCAAGTGGAGTCTTATTTCATGCCTGGGAAAAAGCTCCATCATTTTACACACACGCCACACCACACACACACTTACCAGGTTTGCAAGCCTGGTAGACCCGAGTGAGCAGCTCCAGGCAGCACTGGTCTGTCCAGTCATGGAGGATTCTGGCCAGGATGTAGAGGTCGGCCTCTGGCAGACAGTCTTTGAAAAAGTCCCCTGTAGACAGATATGCATTCACACAGGCACACGTACACACACGTACCAAGAACATCCAGAGATACCCAGAATCAAAATGGGGCGTCAACTAGTGGTCCAAAAGGTTGCCTCGAGACTGTCGATCATAGAAAATCACGGTGAGACGGTGTTCACACGGCCGGCATCTCAGGCCCCTTTGGGTGAAGCTGAGGGGATGCAAGTGTAGGTTCAGTGCACCAGTTCTTTGACTTCCGCAGTGTTTCTATCATCGCAGCTCTTTAATGCATTCAGAGAGGGAGGGCAGAGAAGGCGGGTAGAAGATGGCGTTTTCAGCAGCATTTAATCTCGTATTTTATTTTCTGTTCAGTGCTCCAAATTCACTGCAGTGTCTTCTACACGGCCATTTCTCCTTTTACCGCCCAGATCTCAAAACTCCACTGTTGTGTCTACCGGTTGTGTTTAGAGCTCGGACGGAAATGCTCTTGCCCCAACGCAACTGTGATATTTCAAAACTAGCTAGCTAGCGCCTCCCTTTTCGGGATCGAAAAAGTGCAGAGAATTGAAGGGATCACAATTTTTGTGATGATTTTGCGAAGAGAGATTAAAACGCCAGTGACCGGGGCGTCTGGGTAGCATCGCGGTCTATTCTGCTGCCTACCAACACGGGGATCACGGGTTTGAATCCCCGTGTTACCTCCGTCTTGATCGGGCGTCCCTACAGACACAGTTGGCCGTGTCTGTGGGTGGGAAGCCGGATGTGGGTGTGTGTCCTGGTCGCTGCAGTAGCGCCTCCCATGGTCGGATGGGGCGTCTGTTCGAGGGGGAACTAGCATGATCCTCCCACGCGCTACGTCCCCCTGGTGAAACTCCTCACTGTCAGGTGAAAAGAAGCGGCTGGTGACTCCACACGTATCGGAGGAGGCATGTGGTAGTCTACAGCCCTCCCCGGATCGACAGACGGGGTGGAGCAGCGACCGGGAAGGGTGGCGTAATTGGCCGGGTACAATTGGGGAGAAAAGTTAACACCAGTGACCTGCAATGAGGAAGTGTGTTTAATTGTTTAGTGTGCGTGCATGTTGTGTTGCCTGTCTGCGAGTACAAGCGCAACATGTAACTCGTCGTGGTGTTCTTGCGCCATGCGAGTGTTGCGTGTCCGGCGAGTTATTTGTTCATGGTTGTGTACCCTCATGGAAGCCTATCCTCTGGTTGTCACTGGTGACAAAGTGTTCCCGAGACATCTGCACCACCTTGGGGAGGTCAAAGATCGTCACGGTGCATTCTGGGTAGGCCGACGTGCACTGCTTGGCCAGTGCTCCACTGCAGCCTGAAGAAAGGGACGAGAAAGAGAGAAAGAGACTGAGACACTCGGATGCAAACATACAGAAAGAGGGGAAAATAATGAGAAAGACCACCTGAACAAAAGAGAGATAAGTGTGAATTACTTCGTTTATCAAAATTATACATAATATAATAATAATAATAATATTTGTGGGCATCTTTCAGAGCACTCGAGGACGCCTTACAGAACCCAGTAAAAAAACAAGCAGTGCTGTGTGAGACAGCATAAAATCACAACACAGCAGGGTAGACGACAAAAAGGTAACACAGCAGATAAGTAGAAAATCATCATCTGCACAAAACCCAGTGAAGTGTGGATCAGGCTGAATGTGCCGGGTTGAAAAGGTGCGTTTGGAGATTGGATTCGAAGGTCGAAATAAGAGAGTCGGTGTTGTGAATGTCTTTTGGGAGAGAGCTCCATAGACTTGAAGGCTCTAGACCCCGTGGTAGTCCAGCGGGGCCAGCGATGTGGTGAGTTGGAGAGCAGAAGAGGATCTGAGAGTGCGGGAGGGCACGTGGATATGAAGGAGTTCAGAAAGATATGAAGGAGCTAGGTTATTAAGGGCCTTGAAGGTGGGTGCATGCAGACAGACAGACAGACAGACAGACAGACAGACAGACAGGCAGACAGGCAGACAGACAGACAGGCAGACAGGCAGACAGACAGGCAGACAGACAGGCAGACAGACAGACAGACAGACAGACAGACAGGCAGACAGACAGACAGACAGGCAGACAGACAGACAGACAGACAGACAGACAGGCAGACAGACAGACAGACAGACAGGCAGACAGACAGGCAGACAGACAGGCAGACAGACAGAAAGACAGACAGTCAGTCTATTGGCTTTACGTCATCGAGTCAGCTCGGCTGTCAGGTTATTTTGGCAGGGCGAGTATGACAGCATGTGACAGTTCAGTAGCTCAGGTCTTTAGTCTACAGTTAGCTGTCTTTTTCAGACATGCCGCCTACGGTCACCTGCAGCCGCTAGCTCTGGACACCCGCTCAGCCACCACACCTCGGTCGCTGGTGAAATTCTTCCTTTTTAAAATGCTCCCCCTTTTCTCAGCGCCCGGCTCGGGTTTATGAAACCGGTCGACCCTGTGTCCCCGCTCCCCCTCCTCTCAGCGGGCTCGGAGATCGAGCGCCATATGCGCGCCGCGTAGCGACGCAATATCCAAGACGACAAAACCTGAATAATTCCTCAGATGTTTCCATGTGGCCTCGACCATGCATAATGGATGTGACACACAGGAATCTCATTTTAGGAGCATGTTGGGGGGCAAGAAGAGTCATGAAAAAATGATACGAAAACCTGCAGGACGCGGGCCAGAGGCGAGGCCCTGTGCACCGGTCGCACACTTCACGCACGCCACGCAGCCCGTATGGCTGTTTAAATGAAGGATGGGCGGGCTTGACAGACACAACGACAGGGCCGTGCCAAGACAGGGCCGTCGCACAATCGGACAGGTACCCCAAGAAACAGATAAACGGGCAAGCAGACGGACACGGCGAGCGGCGGTTGTGTACAAACACAACAGATGTTCTGCGAAAGGATGAAGTCACACCGGGGACGATGCAGCCTCCCCACTTAACTTCCACCGCCGATATCACACGCACACACATGGACACACACAGGCAGGCACACGTGCACACTTGAAACAGTGTCCTCCCATTCCTGCAGCCTCTCCCCATCTCCCTCCTCCTCCTCCTCCTCCTCTGCTGGGGTGAAGGTCTCCGAGGCGCCTCATCAGCCACCACACACACTGAACGGTCGCTGTGGCGGTCTCAGCGTGGGACGGCGTGTATTTGTGTTAGAAACACAACAAGACAGAGAGGACAGGAAGCGAGAGAGACAGAGAAACACGAGAGGCTCGGTTGTGGCAGCGTCGGAACGCCCCTCTGTGGTGTGCTGCGGTATTACACGCAGGGCACACGGCTGGGAAGGTGGCCTACTTGGAGTTTTGCCTTGTTTACACCACGACAAGCAGGGAGCCAGCGCTAAAAGGGAAAACTGGCGGTTTGCTGAGGTCGCTAAAATGATTGATTGATGGTTGATTCACCTGACCTCCATGTCTTTGGGCTGTGGGAGGAAACCCACGCAGACTCGGGGAGAACATGCAAACTCCACACAGAGGACGACCCGCGACGACCCCCAAGGTCGGACTACCCTGGGGCTCGAACCCAGGACCTTGTTGCTGTGAGGCGACCGCGCTAACCACTGCGCCGCCGTGCCGCTAGCAAGATATAAATTATATTCATAATCACATGTGGGCTCTCCTTTGTCTTTGAAATGTATGTCTCATTTACCAACAGGGTAGGTGTGTGTGTGTGTGTGTGTGTGTGTGTGTGGTCCAGCTGTCCCACTTAGCACATGACACCAGTAACTCTAAATGTTAATGATTCTGAACCTTCAGCCCTATGCAAATTCAATACTCTTTACCCTACAATTAACTCATATATATATACACACACACACACACAGACTCTTACCTCCAAGGTCATAAATAGACCTAAAAGGTGAAAGGTCGAAGGCTGTGACGACATCTCTGCCACAAATGTTCCAAATGGAGTTCATTAGCTGCATAAACTTCATCATCTCCTCGTCCGATCTACACAAACACAAAACACAAGAGAACACACAAATCCGGGTACCATCAGTCAGAAAACACTGAGCTGAGTGCCTGCTGACGCTCTCCCTCTATGAAGCCAGAAGTGTTGACTATTTATCAGTTTTTGTGAACTCTCTCTAAGGATGCTACTTTCTGTACTCTGCTACATTTTACACACACACACCTGCAAATAAACAGCCATAGAAAAAGGAAAATGTTTCCTTGGACATAGCAGGAGACTGCTGTTAAAACATTCTCATTTCCTTTCTCTGGTCTCTGCAACACCCAGCTTCCTGCTCTACAATATAACTCTCGCATATAACTCTGCAATATAACTCTGGAATATAACTCCAAAATATAACTACAATATAACTCTAGCATATAACTCTGCAATATAACTCCAAAATATAACTCTACAATATAACTCTAGCATATAACTCTAGAATATAACTACAATATAACTCTAGCATATAACTCTGCAATATAACTCCAAAATATAACTACAATATAACACTAGCATATAACTCTAGAATATAACTACAAAATATAACTACAATATAACTCTAGCATATAACTCTGCAATATAACTCTAGAATATAACTCCAAAATATAACTCTACAATATAACTCCAAAATATAACTACAATATAACACTAGCATATAACTCTAGAATATAACTACAAAATATAACTACAATATAAGTCTAGCATATAACTCTGCAATATAACTCTAGAATATAACTCCAAAATATAACTACAATATAACTCTACAATATAACTACAATATAACTCCAATATAACTCTAGGATATAACTCTACAATATAACTCTAGCATATAACTCTACAATATAACTACAATATAACTCTAGGATATAACTCTAGAATATAACTCCAAAATATAACTCCAAAATATAACTACAATATAACTCTAGCATATAACTCTACAATATAACTCTAGCATATAACTCTACAATATAACTACAATATAACTCTAGGATATAACTCTAGAATATAACTGTACAATATAAATATACAATATAACTCTAGAATATAACTGTACAATATAACTCTAGGATATAACTCTAGAATATAACTCCAAAATATAACTCTGCAATATAACTCTAGAATATAACTGTACAATATAAATATACAATATAACTCTAGAATATAACTCCAAAATATAACTACAATATAACTCTAGCATATAACTCCAAAATATAACTATACAATATAACTCTACAATATAACTCTACAATATAACTCTAGAATATAACTCTACAGCGTCATCCACCTGCACCTCACACTAATGAGCTGCCCAAGATTCTGATGGATGCATCACCTTAAAAAAGCAGACAGCGAGCTCAAAGACTGTTTGGAAAGTGGGCCCCGGTGTTTGATGTTGTGTTCTTATACTCCCATTGCATCACGCTCCATCTGACGGGAGCTGATATAGTGACTGTGAGGCAGGAACACACTGTGATATAAGATTTTCTTGGGGATATTTAAACCCATGAACAGCTACAAATCAATAGCCCTCTTTGCATACAATTATCACATTTCAACTAGCAAAATCATTTGAATTAAACATGTGGTATGGGGAAGGGAAGCTCTTAAAAGTGATAAAAGATCCTGCTTCGCTGTGTGTATAAACCAGTACGCATCACGTGACTCTATCTAGGTGTTTGCAGAGGGGATTCGGCTATGAGCGGGTCGGGTCTGAGCAGCGTGCAGCGCATGGCTGTCTAAATGATGACGAGTCTTCTATCCCGCTTTGGATCATCGTTCTCTCTTCACAGGGCTTATGGAATTGCATTTCTCCCTGTTAGTTTATCCGCAGCATTCACCGGGGAAATCAGCGGGGACAAATAAACTGCTCCGTATTCCATCAGTTGGGAGCAATTGCTGAAATTTCCCCGCCGCTATTTTCCGATCAAATCCATTTTAACGGTGAATTCACCTTTGTGGGATTCATAAAGATTCATAGGGGTCTCTCTGTAATGCGGTGCTTGGTATTTTTAATGTTTTGACTCCCGGTTTTTCAGTCTGAACACGTCCCTGCTCTCGATGACCATTTCCTTGAGATTCGCAGCCCAGCAGCTCCCAGCCAGACGGGCACGGCACGCCGATTAAAAAGCAGAAGACCGTCAAAGTGTAAAAACTTTGAGCCAAGTGACCCCAGAAAACTGCTGAACAGCAGATCAGTGAAGCGATAAAACTCGGGGCATTTGCTATAAACATTATGGCCCTCAAGGACATCAGCAAATATTCCCTCTCTCTCTCTCCACCCCCCCCCCTCACTCACTCTCTACCTTTCTTTCCTTTAAGCTTCCTCGTATTTCTTCCACCATCCATACCCCAGGCCATGTCCGCCAAACATTCTCATGAGTTGTTTTTTTAGCAGAGAGCTGGAGAGACAGAGAGCTGGAGAGAGAAAGCCGGAGAGAGCTGAGGAGAGAGAGAGAGCTGGAGAGCCAGAGAGAGAGAGGGAGAGAGGGAGAGAGCCGAAGAGAGAGAGAGAGGGAGACAGAGAGAGAGAGAGAGGGAGAGAGGGAGAGGTGGATGGAGAGAGAGAGAGAGAGAGAGAGAGAGAGAGAGAGAGAGAGAGAGGGAGAGAGAGAGAGAGAGAGAGAGAGAGAGAGAGAGAGAGAGAGAGAGAGAGAGAGGGAGAGAGCCGAAGAGAGAGAGAGAGGGAGAGCTGGATGGAGGGAGAGATAGTCAGGGAGAGAGGGAGCGCTGGAGAGAGAGAGCCAGAGAGAGAGGGAGAGCTGGAGAGAGAGAGCTGGAGAGAGAGAGGGAGAGAGGGAGAGCTGGATGGAGAGAGAGAGAGAGGGAGCGCTGGAGAGAGAGCCAGAGAGAGAGAGAGCTGGAGAGAGAGAGGGAGAGCTGGATGGAGAGAGAGATAGCCAGAGAGAGAGGGAGCGCTGGAGAGAGAGAGCTGGAGAGAGAGGGAGAGCTGGATGGAGAGAGAGAGAGAGAGGGAGCGCTGGAGAGAGAGAGGGAGAGAGAGGGAGAGCTGGATGGAGAGAGAGAGAGAGAGGGAGCGCTGGATGGAGAGAGAGAGAGAGAGGGAGCGCTGGAGAGAGAGCCAGAGAGAGAGAGAGCTGGAGAGAGAGAGGGAGAGCTGGATGGAGAGAGAGCGCTGGAGAGAGAGAGGGAGAGCTGGATGGAGAGAGAGATAGCCAGAGAGAGAGGGAGCGCTGGAGAGAGAGCCAGAGAGAGAGAGAGCTGGAGAGAGAGAGGGAGAGCTGGATGGAGAGAGAGAGAGCTGGATGGAGAGAGAGAGAGCTGGAGAGAGAATTCCAAATCAGATTCCAAATGTTTTCCTCCTGGATGAGAAAGAACAATGGCCACTCATTTTAGGAGAGGGCCAAAGGTCACACCTTGTGGCACAATATGTGTCAGAATGCCATAGCCTAAGGGTCAGTGAGTGACCGCAACACTGTCCGTCACTGTCAAGTTGCTGTTCAAGTGCTGTTCTATGTTTCTGCCAGGTCTGTGTATTCCTTTCTCTTTTTTTCTTTTTCCTGATTTTTTTTAGTGCTCTGTTGACCTGTTTTGCTTCGGCAACGTTGTAATTAATGCAGTCATGCCAATAAAGCATCACTGAATTGAACTGAATTGAATTGAGAGGGAGAGCTGGAGAGAAAGAGCTGGAGAGAGGGAAAGCTGGAGAGAGAGCTGGAGAAAGAGGGAGAGCTGGAGAGAGAGAGCTGGAGAGAGAGCTGGGGAGAGAGGGAGAGCTGGAGAGAGAGCTGGAGAGAGGGAGTGCTGAAGAGGGAGAGCTGGAGAGAGAGGGAGTGCTGGAGAGAGAGCTGGAGAGAGAGGGAGAGCTGGAGACAGAGGGAAAGCTGGAGAGAGCGGGAGCGGGAGAGCTGGAGAGAGGGAGAGCTGGAGAAAGAGGGAGTGCTGGAGAGAGAGAGGGTAAGGACGCAGATTGTATGTAAACCACTCACACTGCAGAGCAGATCAGGTACAATGATGGGGAATCGTCATGTTTTTCCTATTTTCACCTGTGTGATTGTACTGCCTTGTGTGTGTGTGTGTGTGTGTGTGTGTGTGTGTGTGTGTGTGTGTGTGTGTGTGTGCGTGCAGCAGGATTCATCCGAGACATCTTTACCTGTACAAAGCTTGGAATAGGTCTTTGGAGCTGACACCAAAAGCCTTTTCATACTGGTTTCTCCCCTCTCTGGGACATGCAGAGGACATCACAGGAACACATGAAGGCCACATTGTTATACATCCATCCATCCATCCATCATCACTTGCATATTGTAAGCCAGAGTATAAACCTAAATGTTCTGCCAGCCTTTGACAGGGTGCACTGTGCAGAATATCACCATACTGATGTTTTCCACATTTCTTTGTGGAACTAAAGCCAAAACTCGGACAGATTTTAGGTTTGATTTGATTTTTTTAATTTATTTAATTTATTCATTGATTTTGCTAGTCCACTCTTGGCTATTTTGTGAAATTAGATTTTCACCGTTCAAACACCGAATCACGTTGACATTCTTTTAGGAGCAAACATTTGTGGGGACAAAAAAAGAGCCTAAAATTCCTCAATCCTTAGGAAACAGAGGTACGGTGACGGTGCCGCATCCAGGAACACTAAACTTTCCCAGTGGACTAAAGGGAATACTTTATGGGAGGGGCATTAAACAGCCGCCGTTGAACGTCCATAAAAGGCGCGGCATGTGAATCGGTGCCGCGTTGGCCGTACTGACCTGACGGCGTCGGTCAGGTAGTGCCAGCAGAGGTAGATGGTTCTGGAGCTGTACTGGATGGAGGGCTGGAGAGACAGAGGGCTGGCACGGGTCAAGTAAACACGGGCCTGCTCCGTGTTGCTGTACACGACTAGGAGATAGTGGAGGGAGAGGGAACGGGGCGGGGGGTAAAAAAAGAGGGAGGAATGGGGAGGGAGAGTTCTGACTGGGGCTCAGTGACTGCAGATGTTGAGGCAGATGTTCGTGCATGTGTGATAGCGAGATGAACAGACAGGCGATCTGTGTGTGTGTGAGTGACAGCGAGAGAGAGCGAGAGAGAGAGAGAGAGAGAGAGAGAGAGAGAGAGAGAGAGAGAGAGAGAGAGAGAGAGAGAGAGAGAGAGAGGGAGTAAGAGGGAGAGTAAGAGAGAGAGAGAGAGATGTAGTCCGCTGACCTTGTCCCCCGTCCTGACAGTGAGCGCTGAGCAGCTCCAGCCCGGTGCAGGCAGCGAGGAGCCTCTTTGTCCCATCCAGGCTGGCCCCCGCCGCCTGGGCTATCTGCTGGGCAGACAGGGGGTCCTGCGACGCCAGCAGGAGGTCAAACACTCCTAGCTCACATGCTGTGAACAGTGTCTTGGAGGGAGAGAAGAGGGGGAGGGAGCATTAAAACTGAAACACCGGGATAAAGCTGTAGCTCAGTACCGGGGGACCCCCCCCCCTCCATCCTCAAGAGATTAATAAAGTCTGACGAATTAAGCTACATTTGTACAGTCAACAAATAAAAGTCAGTGGAATGTTAACACGACATTGTGATGATGATGATGACGACATAATGCCTGTAAGGATGATGAAATAAAAGTTGCATGTCACATTTCTACTGGGCTTACATGTAGGGGTTCTGTTCAGGACAACCGGACCTCACCGCGTCGAAGAACACTGCGATTCTCTTTGCCGATCTTAGTTTTGAATTTGGGGAGACTAGACAGTAGGCTAAATGTCAGTATTACCTTGGAGATGAGGAAGCCCTCCATGTAGTCCAGTATCTTCCTGGGGTATCTGACCACAGGGGGTGGGCACTCTGCTGAAGACCCCTCTAGAGAGTCGGCCATGGCCTCCGCAGGAACCGGACTGTGTGTGTCTCTCCGAGTCCGAACAGAATCTCTCGGTGGGTCTGTCCGCCCGGGCAGGACTTCTAAATGTGTGTGAGGAACTCGGTAGAGAACCCCACTGGACCACGGGGCAAGAGTGAAGAAACTGCCCGCCCGGCAGCGGTGGCGGCGGCGGCAGCGGCAACAACAGCAAAAGCTGCAGTGGACTAAGCTGATTACAGCCAGATAACCCAGATTAGAGCTGAGGGCTCAGTCTGTCAGACAAAGAAACAACTCTGTGCCAGTACACAGCAGCCTTGTTCACGATCACACACACACACACACACACTGGACTAACACTCATGTGAACTGGGTTTATGTGAATCCCCAGCGTGTGTGTGTTGGGATGGTCATGTTTGAGAGAGCCGAGAGATAAAACTTCTGAGCGTGCGCAGGAGAACCGACCTCAGGACAGAAGACACCCGGGGAGCATCATGGCGGGCCGAGTTCATGGCACCCACCGTAGCAACACACCCCATGTGAACACACACACACGGCTCAAGCTGACCACTAATCATTGGTCTGTTCATCACAACACATGTGAACAGGATGTGCTTCACCCTTCTGTTGTGTACGGGTCAAAATGACCCATAGACAACCTGGAATGTGATGACTTTTCCCAGAGTGGCCCCAACATTAGATACAGTGAAACATTGATTTTATTCATATTTCCATGAAAGCTGTACACCACTAGGGCACTAAGATTGTCTTAGGGACATGTTTGACCCTAAGACACGTTTGGGTCATGTTTGACCCTATAAGATTGAGTGGTGTCCACTGGCTAAATGCAGTCTTTCTGCACCGTGAAGAGGGAAAACCCAGATAGCCTCACAGTTTGTGGTGAATGACAGGTTGTTTCTTCGTGCAAAATAGATTTGGGTTTTAAAATCAAATTAAGTTGCTTTAATTTAGAGGTTTAATGGAGGCGGAGATGGGCTTCAGCATCCCCACCGCCCTGAGAGCCAGATAAGCGGTTTGGATAATGGATAGATGGATGAAGGCGGGTCATAAATGACGCTTGAGACAAGGGCAGTATACACAATGTGTGGACAGCACAGGGGGTAAGTCAGCTACTCACCACATCTAAGTAAATTCACCAAACCTTTGCCAGGAACAGGATTCTAGCCGTTTTCACAAATCAAAACTCCAGACTTCCTCCAGACTTCCTCCTGACATTCTCCAGACTTCTTCCAGACTTCCTCTAGACTTCTTCCAGACTTCCTCTAGACTTCTTCCAGACTTCCTCTAGACTTCTTCCAGACTTCTTCCAGACTTCCTCCAGACTTCTTCCAGACTTCCTTTAGACTTCCCCCAGACTTCTTCCAGACTTCCTTTAGACTTCCTCCAGACTTCCCCCAGACTTCTTCCAGACTTCCCCCAGACTTCTTCCAGACTTCTTCCAGACTTCCTCTAGACTTCTTCCAGACTTCCTCTAGACTTCTTCCAGACTTCTTCCAGACTTCCTTTAGACTTCCTCCAGACTTCCCCCAGACTTCTTCCAGACTTCTTCCAGACTTCCTCCAGACTTTCTCCAGACTTCCTCTAGACTTCTTCCAGACTTCCTCCAGACTTCTTCCAGACTGATTTGATTTGGGGTTTTTTTTTTTCTAAGATGTCCACTTGCTGTTAAGATGTTGACCTGTTGTGTTTCAGCATCCGTTCTAATGAATAATAACCAGATTAAGTCAATGGTGAAATACATGACTGAATTAAAATAATCTTATAATAAAAGGTTCGTAAAAGGCACGGCGATGTTACATAACCACTCACATCACATCACTTCAGCTGAGGCTGAACGTTGAGGGCCCACATGGGAACACAAGCAGTTGTTATGCCTGCTGGCCATGAAGACCGGGTAAAACAGTCAGAACCAGAATCAGTTTATTTGACCTAGTATGTGCACGGCCTACACGTGCAGGGAATTTGACTGTCCATGTACTTCCACAGAGTAGACACACAGCTGAGACAAAGACAGCAAGGTAGACTTAAACGTGTAAAGCTATAGATGCATCATAAAGAAGTGACCTGATAACAGGAAGAATATGGTGCAGAATGCAAAGATGCTGGAATAAATATGCTAACAGGTTGCTTATATACATGACGCAGGTGGAGATGACAGAATATGCATGTATACAATAAATAAACAATGTTTATACTGCATGTTTAGATTTATTTTTGACAATGATGATATGTTAGAACTGTGTTTAAACTACAGGATATATAATAAAGGCATATATATATTAGGACATTTATGACTGCTTTGTTTTAGTAGTCATCAACTGCTTCCAAAAAGTAGTCGAGTAGTCAATTAATCATATGAGTTGTATATTTTTTCACCCAGTAACAGCGATCAGTTCAGCGATGTTTTTTTCCCAGGACGGTGAAGTCAGTGTACCGTCAAAATGATTTTTAAAGAGGTGTTTTAAGATTTAAAAAAAAGTTGCATAATGTTGCTTTAACTGTCCTCGGTTGTCCTGGTGACCGAAAACCTAAAAGCTTGAAATGATCGTAAACCGAATTCGTCTGGTCCGTCCTTTCCTGAACAGTGTCGTCAACGAGAAGCAGTCAGGTTTCTTCAAGTTACCGTTGACGTGGTGGAAACACACTTTAGCAGAGCATCTGCCGCCTAACGTGGATTATGAACGTCCCCAGATTGCATCCAGATGTGGGCCATTTCAGGCCATGATGCGGCACTGACGGCCTTCTTCTGGCCCCAACAAAACGGATGTGAGCCTGAAGTGGCCCACATGTATAATAGCAAATATGGCCCAAATATACCTAATCAAATGTGGGCCTTTTCTGGTTAAGATGCGGTGCTCTCGGCAACATGTGATCTGGATGTGACCCTGAAGTGGCCCGTGTGGTAAATGGTGAATATGGCCCAAATATCACAAAACAAATATGGGCCACCTTTGGCAAATATGTGGCACATGCGGCATTGCTATGGCTTGGTTCTGGCCCAGATCCGGCAAACAGGAGCGGACTGCCCAAGTGCCATCATTCCATATGGTATGTGGGCCGGATGATGTGTCGGTGTGGGACGGGTCCGGGCCACAGCACTTTTGCTATCTGGGTTACAGGTTAAATAACTGAATATGAGTCACTTTCCCATTGAGGATAACAGTATAGAATAAAGCTTCGGTTTGTTTCCCACATTATAAGAAGCGTTACGAGGGGTGAATGAGTCTTGCTGAGCACAACTTAACTTACATAAAAGATTAACGTAGATATTAAACATGGATGAGTGTATATTTAAAAATGATTAAAGTAAAATTAAAGGCTTTTAGGAAACACTACATGTTGTGTTCATGTCTTCAACAGCTGCTGTCACTAAAGTCACCAGTTAACATGATCACTCCTTAAACCAAAACACAGTGACATCAGGAGTCTTTCCTTCTCTAAATGCCCTAAATGCTGTTTATTTAACATGGCATAACATAGAAAACTATTGTTCAAGCCAAACAAATCTATGTTGGAACCACAGCGCCCCCAGCTGCATATCTGCTGTATATGCATTGCCACCGCTTTATTACTGCACGTAGATGAACAATTAGTGTACAGCTATACACAGTGTCGACTGGTGGATTTGATAGTCAACTATTCGACTACTCTGTGAAACCCCTGATAGATAGATAGATAGATAGATAGATAGATAGATAGATAGATAGATAGATAGATAGATAGATAGATAGATAGATAGATAGATAGATAGATAGATAATTATGTATCCACTATTACTTTGGGTTGCTCCTGTGCCTCTTCCTCTGTCACACTAACCACCTGCATGTCCTCCCTCACCACATCCATAAACCTCCTCTTTGGCCTTCCTCTTCTCCTCTTCCCTGGCAGCTCCATATTCAGCATCCTTCTCCCAATATACCCAGCATCTCTCCTCCACACATGTCCAAACCATCTCAATCTTGCCTCTCTTGCTTTGTCTCCAAACTGTCCAACCTGAGCTGCCCCTCTAATATACTCGTTCCTAATCCTGTCCTCCTTCATCAATCTTAGCATCTTCAACTCTGCCACCTCCAGCTCCACCTCCTGTCTTTTTGTCAGTGCCTCCATCTCCAAACCATATAACATAGCTGGTCTCACAACCATCTTGAAACCTCCCCTTTAACTCTTGCTGGTACCCTTCTGTCACAAATCACTCCTGACACTCTTCTCCACCCCCTCCACCCTGCCCGCACTCTCTTCTTCACCTCTCTTTTGCACTCTCTGTTATTTTGAACAGTTGACCGCAAGTATTTAAACTCATCCACCTTCATCACCTCTACTCCTTGCATCCTCACCATTCCACTGTCCTCCCTCTCATTCACAGATAGGTATTCCGTCTTGCTCCTACTGACTTTCATTCCTCTTCTCTCCAGTGCATACCTCCACCTCTCCAGGCTCTCCTCAACCTGCACCCTACTCTCACTACAGATCACAATGTCATCCGTTAACATCATAGTCCACGGAGACTCCTGCCTGATATCGTCCGTCAACCTGTCCATCACCATTGCAAACAAGAAAGGACTCAGAGCCGATCCTTGATGTAATCCCACCTCCACCTTGAACCCATCTGTCATGCCAACCACACACCTCACCACTGTCACACTTCCCTCATACATATCCTGCACCACTCCTACATACTTCTCTGCAACTCCCGACTTCCTCATACAATACCACACCTCCTCTCTCAGCACCCTGTCATATGCTTTCTCTGAATCCACAATGTAACTCCAGACCTTCTCTATACTTCTCCAACATCTGAGCGACTTTGACAAGGGCCAAATTGTGATGGCTAGACTACTGGGTCAAAGCATCTCCAAAATGACAGGTCTTGTGGGATGTTCCCAGTATGCACCAGTCAGTACCTACCAAAAGGGGTCCAAGTAAGGACAACCGGTGAACCGGCAACAGAGTCGTGGGCGCCCAAGGCTCATTGATGTGTATGGGGAGCAAAGGCTAGCCCGTCTGGTCCGATCCCATGAAGAGCTACTGTGCAGCTCAAATTGCTGAAAAAGTTCCTGCTAGCTATGATAAACAGGTAGCAGAACACAGTTCAACACTGCTTGTTGAGGCTGCGTAGCCGCAGACCGGTCAGAGTGCCCATGATGACCCCTGTCCACCAGCAAAAGAGCCTGCAATGGGCATGTGAGCGTCAAAACTAGACCATAGAGCAGTTGAAGAAGGTAGGCTGGCCTGTTTTCATTTACATCATGTGGACAGCCATCAAGTGATGACACCAAGATAGACATCAAGTGATAGCACCAGGATGCACTATGGGAAACAGGCAAGCCAGCGGAGGCAGTGTGATGCTCTGGGTAATGTTCTGCTGGGAAACCTTGGGTCCTGGCATTCATGTGGATGTCACTTTGACACGTATCACCTACCTAAATATCATTGTAGACCAAGTACACCCATTAATGGCAATGGTACTCCCTGATGGCAGTGGCCTCTTTCAGCAGGATAATGTGCCCTGCCAGTAAAGTTGTTCAGTAGTGGTTTGAGGAACATGACAAAGAGTTCAAGGTGTTGCCTTGGCCTCGAAATTCCCCAGATCTCAAGCCGATCGCACATCTGTGGGATGTGCTGGAAGAACGGGCCCGATCCATTGAGGCCTCACCTCGCAACTTACATGACTTAAAGGATCTGCTGCTTATGTTTGGTGCCAGTACATTGTTCCTACTTTCAGAAGGGAAAACAGATCATTTGCCTTGTTGTTACTGTGATACATGTAATGTTGTAGTGCGTATAGACTGAATCGCCACTTTGCTCTTGGTGAAGTTTTTACCAGGGTAATGGATGACCATAGGTCAGTAATGGTCAAATTTCACCTTTGCAGAACCCGAGAGGCGGCCATCTTATGGAGGTAGGTGGACACTTCTCACAGCTGAGCAAGAGACTGCCCTGGTGAACATGGTGATTGCCAGTAATGCCATCCATTTGAGGAAAATTCAAACCCAAATAGTTGAAGACCAGGCAGTCTTCCAAGGAACTGACAGTATCAGCCTTTCCACCGCTGACCGGAGAGTTCGGAAGAACCACGTAAGGACGAAGCAGCTGTACCGTGTACCTTTTTAAAGGAATTCAGAGCTAAGGAGCAGCAACTCCAATATATGCAGGTATGTGCTATACTGTACAGACTTTTTACAATATGTAAAGTATGGACCATCTCTCCAGCATATCAATACAGTACTGTATAGTAACGTGTTACAGTAACTGCAGTACACAATCTTTCATTCCAGTACAGTAGTACAATACAGTACTGTACTTGCAGTACAGTAAAAGGTGATTTTTGACTTCTGTAAAGAATTTTTGAGATAGATGCAATGGCTGACCCACATGAGTACACCTTCAACGACGAGGCAGGGTTCAACCTAACAAAAAGGCACAAAGTGGGGGGGGGCAACATCATTGGTCACCATGGCATCATACAAGTTCCTGGCCAGAGGGGAGGTAATGTCACCCTATGTGCAGCCATAATCAATCATAGCATCCTCCACCGCCATGTCAAAGTGGGTCCATACAACCCGGTACAACTCCTTTAATTTCTAGATCAGCTGCACAATCACGTTCTTCAGCGGGAAGGGGGGCCAGGGAAACCAGAGCAAGCCCCAATATGTTATCGTTTGGGATAACGTGAGTTTCCAGGTTCCCCTTTCTTTTTTGCCAGCATATTCCCCATTTCTGAATCTGACTGAGCACTTTTTCTCAGCATGGCAGTGGGAAAAGTATGACTGCAACCCCTATGCACAGCAGAGCCTCCCAGACACAACGGTGGATGTCTGTGGTGACGTGTCTGTGGAGTCCATCCAGGGTTTTCTAAGACACACCAGGGCATTTTCCCCACGCTGCCTGGCAAGAGAGAACATAATGTATGACGTTGATGAGATGTTACGGCCTCACCCACACCTGAGATGAGATGATGAGATTGCTGATGCTGAGTAACCTGTGCATTTGCTTCATTTGGAAATAAAGCTTTTGACATTGGGTATTTTACTGTGCATGGGCTTTTCCTTACATGTTTTGTCAGTGTGACATTTAAAAGGTCAGGTTTTTGACCAAAACAGCACATACAGTAGTATATGCCGTTAATGTAAGAGTGCAGGGTGTTCCTGAAAGGGTTATTTGGATGGTCAGCGCTGTGATTTTACAAAGACCCAACATTATTTCGCTGAAAACCTATTCTAAATGTTTTGGTAGCAGTGTTTCGACTCAATCCCTCCAGTGTGCAACGAACAGTTGTGTAGTCTGTGTTTTTGACGGCTTGTGTGTGCTGTCTGAGGGCAGGGTTTGAACTGGGACCCAGAAGTTGGATGTTTGTACCGTTGGGTGTGAGTTTTTAAAATTCTGTATGAAGACTTGAGAGAATGGTGAGTTGCTCCCAGAATGGTGTCTAAGCGACTGGGAAAACCTGTAATACTCATGGTTTTGAAATGAGATGTTCAACAAGCACATACGCCGATCAGCCAAAACATTAAAACCACTGACAGGAAAGTGAATAATGTCGATTATCTCATTACAATGACACCCGTCAAGGGGCGGGATATACTAGACAGCAGGTGGACAGTCAGTCCTTGAAGTTGACTTGCAGGAAGCAGGAAAAATGGGCAAGCGTAGGGACCTGAGCGACTTTGACAAGGGCCAACTTGTTTTGGCTAGACGGCTGGGTCAGAACATCTCCAAAATGGCAGGTCTCGTGGGGTGTTCCTGGTATGCAGTGCTCAGTACCTACCAAAAGTGGTCCGAGGAAGGACAACCAGTGAACCGGCGACAGGGTCGTGGGCGCCCAAGGCTCATTGATGTGCATGGGGAGTGAAGGCTAGCCCGTCTGGTCAGATCCCACAGAAGAGCTGCTGTAGCTCGTATTGCTGAGAAGGTTAATGCTGGTTATGATAGACAGGTGTCAGAACACAGAGTGCATTGCAGCTTGCTGCATATGGGGCTGCGTGGCTGCAGACCGGTCAGAGTGCCCATGATGACCACTGTCCACCGCCGAATGCGCCTACACATGCATCAGAACAGGACCATGGAGCAGTGAAAGAAGGTGACCTGGTGTGATGAATCACATTTTCTTATATCATGTGCACGGCCGGGTGCGTGTGCGTCATTTACCTGGGGGAGAGATGGCACCAGGATGCACTATGGGAAGAAGGCAAGCCGGCGGAGGCAGTGTGATGCTCTGGGCAATGTTCTGCTGGGAAACCTTGGGTCCTGGCATTCATGTGGATGTTCCTCTGACATGTGCCACCTACCCAAACATCATTGCAGACCAAGTACACAACGGTATTCCCTGATGGCAGCAGGATGATGTGCCATGTCGTAAAAAATGTTCAGAAATGGTTTGAGGAACATGATAGAGTTCAAGGTGTTGCCTCGGCCTCCATATTCCCCAGATCTCAATCCGGTCGATCATCTGTGGGATGTGCTGGAAAAACAAGTCTGATCCATGGAGACCCCACCTCACAACTTACAGGACTTAAAGGATCTGCTGGTAAAGTCTTGGTGCCAGATACCAGAGGACACCTTCAGAGGTCTTGTGGAGTCCACGCTTCGACTGGCCAGGGCTGTTTTGGCAGCATGAGGGGGACCTACACAATATTGGGGCAGGTGGTTTTAGTGTTTTGGCAGATTGGTTTATGGGCGTGATGTTCAGGGGTCCACATACTTTTGGCCATAGAGTGTATAAACACTGAATGGATGAAGTGAATGAATGGTTCCTGTAGCTTCCCACATGCAATTCAAGCACTTCTCAAGTTACAGTAACAATGGTTTACAGCCAGCCTTTGCAAAACACCAACTGGTTCATATGGATCACTTTAGAGGCACCATGAAACATTTAGACCACCATGAATCCTGTGACTCGATGCATAACCAAATGAACGTGACAGCCGGGTGGGCTCTAGCGAAGCGAGGGATTTGATCTGATTGAAAACCAATAGCGGCCGCAGATATTTAGAAGAACGTGGACATCGACATTCACTCGTTCACTGAACATTTTTTTGGTTAGCACATGGCCGCAACCGCACAAGTCAAAAAAACGCATTTGTCAGGAAGAGAAAAACATTAACATAAATATAAAACTATATCTTTTGTGAATTTCTAAAACAACATTTTTTTAAGAGATTTAAATTAAGGGCGCATAACACAAGAATGAAAAGACATTTCTCATTTCATGGGATGTTTAATCACTGTGAAAACAACATTCCAGTGTCCAGAGTTCCCATGGTCACACGCCACACAACTGTTCCCTTAAGTATGTCAGCACTGCGCTGCCGTGTTTCAACAACGCTGCATTTTCAAAGATTTAAAACACTGGTAGGAGCCTGCCTGAGTCCCGATCACCTGCTCTACCCAGTAGAACAGTGGCCCCAAACATTTCATTACATGACCCCTGTAAATAAACCCCACTTCCACACAACCCCAAACAGCACACCTGTTTGGCAACGCCTCACAGGCCTAATTCAAGTTAAACACACTCGTGCGCGTGGTCACGCACACACACGCGGTGTTTGTGGGCATACATCTATATTAAAGACCGATATGTCACATATTCCAAATATTGAATATGGGTTGAAATCCACTGTAAACAGATGTCCTGTTCACTTATCAGTAGGAATGTAACGATACCTCTCGAGACGGTACATTCTCGATACACGCCGATGTGACGATTCGTATCGGCGAGATGAAAAATGAATCGCGATACTCTTTAAAACAGCAGGGGGCGCTATTCTCTTTTGAGGTCGCTTGTTCGACGACACCGCCGCGTCAAGGCGCGGACACTCGGACAACAGGGAGCACGCGGGGAGCGGAGCGGTGGCAGGGATTAGGGGATGTTTTAGGGAATATTCTAACGTCACGCTGGGCACCCAGCTGCTCTACAAGTCTGGGAGGCCTCGGCATGCTGGGATCCTGGCTGAGCACCCCGGCGCACCCACGTCCCACGTCTACGGAGCACCCCAGTCGCTTCGCCGTTTTGTTCGCGTTGGAGCCATGCTGGCGTCCACTCCCCTCAGTGAGAAGAGTCTGGCTCTGCTGCTCAATGACCTCCGGGATTTCTTAAAAGTATCTGGTGAAGAATTTGTCCAAACTCTTCAGCGCCAGTGACTATGAAGTCCCCCGGAGGACCGCCGAAAGGCTGTTTGAGAGCTCTGACACGGTGCTCCTCTGAAGGCACATCCCGCCTTTTTCCCCAGACCACATGTACATCCACCATTACAACCCCGTTTGAGTGGAAGGATGGACTCCTATTTTTCAGTTGAACTCATCCGCCTCCTCCACCAAGGTCTCAGGAACTAGCCAAAGTTCCCAGAACGGACACCCGATTTATTGGAGTCAAATCTCAGTAGCTTTTAATCTGTCAACACACACGTCTTTTCTTTTCTTCTTTAATATTCCAGTCATTGGACACAGACAGGACAGTTGTGTTTTCACAAGCAGCTGTTTGGTGTTGTGGTGCCTTCCATCTGATTGTGTACATTTGTTGCTGTTATTGTTCAGAATGCTGCTGCTAGAATCCCAACTAAAACTAGGAAATTTGACCATGTTACACCAATTCTTGCCTCCCTTCATTGGCTTTCTAGCCACGTTAGATCAGAATACAAGCTGCTTCTGCTGACTTCTAAAATCCTAAATGGGTTGGCCCCATCCTACCCATCTGATCTCCTTAAACCTTACATGCCATCTCGAGCACTTCATTCTCAAAATACAGGGCTCCCGTGTGCACCCTAAATTAAAACGAAGTCAGCTGGTGGCAGCAGGGCCTTTTCCTATCAGGCTCCATTGTTGTGGAATAACCTGCCTGCTGCCATCAGGCAATCGGAGTCTGTTGAGTCCTTTAAAACTTAAAACTCATCCTCTTGCCTTAGCTTACAATTAGTTGCCTTTAAGTTGAGTGCTTCACAACCTGTACTGCATGGCGGGTCGGTTTTCTGTCTCAATTAATTTACCAACCACTGTTCTGCCGACGAGATTATCGAGTATAGATTATGACGAATTGATGACTTAATTGATTATGGCTAATGACTATTGCAAACTGTTCTCTTCTCTAACATGTCTTTTCTCTCTCTCTCTGAATGATGTCTTCTCCTTTCTCTTTTTCTGTGTTTGAATGGTGTCATGCGAGTCTCTCTTGCATGCATGTGCAGTCGGTTCTCCTCCCAGGTCTCCGTGGTGATGGTGGTCGCCATTTGGATGCTGCCTGCCCTTCCACTCCTCACCTAGTTTTTATTTTATTACATGATGATGCTGGTCGCGTGGCTTGGGTCCTGGACTGCTCCATTGGCATGTGGACACTGCTTGGCATCCTGTGCATCATGTTCTTCATACATTTTATGTCCATTATAATTCTGTTATCCTCTTGCAATGTTGTATTATGTAAATTGTGTGAACACAACATCCATTGCACGGTGTCCGTCTTGGGAGAGAGATCCCTCCTCTGTTGCTCTCCCTGAGCTTTCTTCCTATTCTTTCTCCCTGTTAAAGGGGTTTTTTAGGGAGCTGTTCCTTATCTGATGAGAGGGTCTAAGGACAGGATGTTGTGATGCTGTTAAGCCCACTGAGGCAAATTTGTAATTTGTGATATTGGGCTATACAAATAAAATTGATTTGATTTGATTGTTGCATGTGTTTGTTTATAAATGTCTGGTGCTTTAACACGAGGTGCAGTTTTTATACTTCACCGTAAGATGTGGTTTATCATAGAGTCTTTTTGGACCCCCATTATGTGTTATTTGTAGTTCATCAGTTTCTAATAAATATGTTTTTACCAAAAAAAAAAAAAAAGGCGCGGACACATTCTGAAGAAGTGATTGATGAGAAGGAAACGTGTGGATGAAGGCCAGTTTCCTTGCTGAGAGATAGGTAAACCAACAGGCAACCTGTTTGGTAGGGAACTGCATTTTAGAGGGAAGGAAAGGACCCCACCCCAATTTTATGAAAAACGGTGTTTGGGATGAAATACCAAGTTGATATGGGATTTAAAGACATCTTTTCAGCCAGTGTATTTTAAAGGTATTTACAGTGCCATTTAAGTCCAGGAATGCAACACCACCCTCCTCTCTAGAATTAGAAAGTACAGATTCTTTTTTTTAAGTCTGTGTGATTTTTTTCTCTCTGAATTAATGCTTTATTCTTATATTTGTTTTCAATTTTAACACAATTGTTTTTTTTATTGTTTTTTATTCAGTTTATGCATTTTTTCATTGTATAGGTCATTGTTTTATTTTAAATGGGGAGTCTGTTTTGCAAGTTTGTTTTCTGACTGAAGTTGCATGTACATTGCTGTTATGTCGATTCCTGTGTGTGTGTTGTTTGCAATTAAAAACAACATTAAAATAAAATGTGCGTACGCCATTAAAGATGGGAAAAAAAGGGTGCAGAAACATGGCGGCCGAGGTGGGACATGGCGAGTGTCCAGAGAGCTCAGCTTCTGACTGAAACTGCAGATATACCGATATTCCTTAAAAAACAATACAATAAAACGTAAATTCAAAGCTCGGAACACAGGCCAAGCCTTCATCTGTTTATTTGAAGAGATTTTCTTCGTGTTTTTCATTTATTTGTTTGATTTGGGATTTGTTTTCAAATTCAATTTAGTTTTTCTTTTATTTACGACAAAAGATGTTTTCAGTTTTAATTTTACAGGGAGGAAATAGGCATTGTTTTGAATCGTTTATAACCTACCTCAGATTTAAAAAGGATTCGATACAAAAAGGAATAGATTTTATAGATTTTTGTCCAAGAAATGTTTTTTTTTATTATTATTTAAGACTTCATTTCATAATTTGTCTTCAATCTTTTTGTTATAAATATCGTGAGAAAATCGTATCGTGAACCTGGTATCTTGAACGGTATTGACTCGTGAGTGTATCGTTACATCCCTATTATCAGTCATACACAGTCTGCAAACAGGGGGCATACTGGAGCTGAAATCAACATTTCCAATATGTGTGTATAAAATATGCAATCATGCATTTTAAAATTACTTACCGATATCAAGTTTGTACATTTGAAATAATTTATTCACTGTGAATATAACTTCAGAATATGAAATGAGCAGATTTCAAAGCATCCTGGAGAGGTCGCAGCACGCCGGGGCGCCCACAACGTGACCTGCAACAGCATTCTGAGCGAAAAAAAATGTACAACATCCTGCTGTGTGTGCACAACATACTCTTACTGAAAGGGTAGCATAATGCAAATCTACTACTACTACTACTACTTTCGGCTGCTCCCGTTGGGGGGCGCCATAGCGGATCATCCGTTTCCACCTCTTCCTGTCCTCTGCATCTTCCTCTGTCACACCAGCCACCTGCATGTCCTCCCTCACCACATCCATAGACCTCAAATACAGAGGTGAAACGACCAGTCATGGAAAAGGAAAACCAGGCAGACTCTCTCGAGGCTTGCCCTCTGTTCAGGTAACAGCACGCCGTACACACCAAACTACTAACAAGGCAGAGGACACTGACCAGACAAAACCACGTATGGCACTCCTACAACCAGAAGCTGTGTCGTAACGGTCTTTTTTTCTTACTGCGTTAGTGAACTACAGAGTTGTGACTTGAAGCTGAAAGGCAGACTCCCCAAAAAACAATGTGACCTTGTTAAGGACTATGATAAACCTTTCAAAATAATTTCTGAATGTTTCATAATCTATGCCTGGGACACCAGTCAAACATAACGGTTCAGGCCCAAGGTAATGCAGAACTGGTGTCACATACAACAACTATTATTTGAGGTTTGTTTCACTTGGGGCATCAACGGTTCACACCATTCACTCTGCTGAAAATGTCGCCAGTAGTAGATAGTAGATAGTAGGGTAGGAAAACAATGTTTCATTTGTCTTTGATTTGCCTCAAGCAAATTACGTCATTGTGCTTTGTGTCCAGCATAAGAAACACTTTCAAGTCTGTTCAAATAAAGTTGAATCAGTTCATCTGGACACTATGTACCCCTTGAGGTAAATTTGTAATTTGTGATACTGGGCTATACAAATAAAATTGACTTGACTTGACTCATCTAAGTGACCTCTTCAGTCTCAGCTGACTGCAGGTGTCCCTCCCTTATAAACAACAAAGTGGCATAAAACCAACGATCAGTTTCATATGCAAATAGGCGTGACCATTAACTAGAGTTTTAATGGCCGTGTGTACTATTCACAGAGGATTTGGGAATGTTTGCAGTTACAGCCTATTTGCATATGAAACTGATCTTTGGTTTGGGTTGTTATGCCACTGTATTGTTTATAAGGGTGGGGATACCTGCAGTCAGTTGAGACTGAAGAGGTCACTTAAGGCCCAGACACACCAAACCGACTAGCGGCGACAAAGGCCGACTACTGCGTCGCCTCACGCCACCTGCCGTCTGGGCCGGAAAGTAGCACTTACAGCCCACGGCCCTGATTCGCTAGCTTTTTTTTTTTTTTGGAATTTCCTCCCCTTTTCTCCCCAATTGTACCTGGCCAATTACCCCAAACTGTCCCGGTCGCTGCTCCACCCCCTCTGCCAATCCTGGGAGAGCTGCAGACTACCGTGTCTCCTCCGATACATGTGGAGTCTGCAGCCGCTTCTTTTCACCTGACGGTGAGGAGTTTCACCAGGGGATCATAGCGCGTGGGAGGATCACGCTATTCCCCCCAGTCCCACCCCCCTCTCCGAACAGGTGCTCCGACCGACCAGAGGAGGCGCTAGTGCAGTGACCAGGACACATACCTACATCCGGCTTCCCATCCGCAGACACAGCCAATTGTGTCTGTAGGGCCGCCCGACCAAGCCTAATTTGCTAGCTTAGCACTGAATTGTTACGCTGTGAACAGCCAATCAGAGGGATCTCTCTCACCGACGGGCTCCGCCGATTCAAAATGCTGAATCAGACAAAAAGCTGCAGACAGGGGTCCGACCAGTACCGGCACTGCGGGACACACCGTAAAAACTAGGGTCACAGATGCTCACCCATGGTCCGACAGTGGCTGACGGCCGACTGTCGGCCAGGTGTGTCAGAGCCCTTAGATGAGTGATGAAACGTTTGTGTCAATAAACGTTGCATCCAGATGAACCGTTTCGTTTGACTTTCTTACCATAAAGACATTTTGAGGTCTGTTGCTCAGTCTATATACTCTTCACATCTCTAATGGACAGCAGCCATCTTCAGTTTTCAGGCATTTTACTTCAGATTCTGACGTTAGTGCAACCCTATGTCTCATGTTTATAACATTTTAGCAATACATTCCTTCTGTATTTTGCACTGTCACGCTATCAGAGGGGAAAGTTTAAACACTATCACTACTAAACCACAAGAACTTTTCTAAGTTCAGGCAGGGTCTGTGTACTTACATGATTTCAAAGGCCAAATGATGTTAATATGCAAAGGGAAAAAAGTTGCAACATAAATGAAGGAAGAAAAAAAAACTCATCTGTCATATGACATCAGATGCTGGTACACAGCTCGATGAGCAGAACCTGTACGTAAATAGACCGACAGATTCAGAGTTTAATGTCGTCTGGAGTGACTCCTGTCCCTGCTGTAACTACGGCTATACCACCTGTGTCTTTGGTTGTCATGACTGTGGCTCCTCCTGTCTTTCATTCTAGGAGTGCTTCTGGAGCTGCTTCTGCTGTATCTATGGTCGTGCCGCCTGTTGCTCCTCCTCTTGCTGTAGCTACTTCCACTGCTGCTCCGGCTTCTATCACAGCTGGAACTTGAGCTGCTATGGCGATGGTTACGCTTCCTGCTGCCGTGGTGACTGTAGCTCCTCCTACGGCGGCTGGAACTCCTCCTGTGGCTATAGCTCCTCCTCCTGCTGTGGCTGCTGAAGTGCCCCTTCCTGCCCCTGCCATGGGACCTCCTCTCTTTTTGTGAGTGGCTCCTCTCGCTCCATCTTTCTCTGCTGCGCTTGCTGTCTCCTCTGACTCTTGCCCCAGCCTCTCTCCTCTCATCTTTACCCCTCTTGCAGTTGTCCCCCCCACCTCTCCTCTCCTCTCTCCCATCAGCTGCTCTCTTTTTCTCAGGAACTTGAGGGCAGATGTTAGGCGGCTGAAGCTCTTTAGCACCAGCCCCCTTAACTCCATTCACTGGACCAAGGACCCCAATGATTCCATCACCACTGGCCAGATTAGGGGTTTCGTCCCTTGACACAGCTTCACCTTGGCCCCCGGTGCCTGGTGGTCTTGTGGTTTCCCCACTGCTCTTTTTCAACAAGTTACCTAGTAGTTTCTCTCTCAGCTCCTTCTCTCGGCGCTGAAGCTCCAAGGCCCGCTCTTTCTCTACCTCCACTCTCCGGAGCTCCTCCTCCTGCCTGCGTCGGCAGGCCTCCAGCTCCTGAAGACGGGCCAACTCCTCCCTCTGACGAGCCTGCTCCTGCTTCTCCTGCTCGACACGCTCTGCTCTCTCCTTCTCCTGCTGCTGCTGTTTCAGAGCCTGAGGATGAGTAGAGGAAGTGGGTGAAGTGGCACAAGACAGTGGGAGTAAAAAAGCTTCCAGCGAGACACTTTTTAGTGGTGGTCACATTACCAAAATTGTCATTTCGGCACCAATGAAAAAAAATTAAGTGGCAAAATTAGAGGACTAAATTCTAGAAACTAGAAATATAAGAAGGTTTTGTTTCACACTGGTCCCTGACAATTCTGTGCAAGCAGAATATGAAGGCCTTGTGAGAATTCGTCACCAATACTTTCGACAAAAGCAATTTAAAAAGACAGATAGCTGGCAACCCTTCTTTCAAGATGGAGCCTTTTATAAAAGGAACCATCAGTAACATTTTGACTTTATCATAGGAAAAAAAAAAAATCACCATTTTGTATCAGCAGGGGTTGGAAATCTACATTAATTGCAAAATGATAGCTTTGCCAAGCATTGAGATTCATGGCTTTAAAAACCTGCTTTCCAGCCTGGAATCTTTATTATGGTACTCAAACTAGTAGAGAGCACCCCATCCTTTAAAAAAAAAAACGATGTTCTTTCGACAAAACTGGGTCCTCACAGATTCATCTTGCTGTGTATTTCAACATTTCAATATTGAGGCATCACTGCAAAAAAAACAAACAAACTCCAAAGAAGCTAAAAAGCCTCATCATTTGAGTAAAAACAAAAAAAATGTAAGTGATAATTGCCACACCACAAATATGACAAATTTAAGCATAAAACTTGATGCAGACCATTTGTGACAACCTCTTTTCGTAACCTGTTGCTCCGAGATGGGGTCTCAATATCGACGGACATGTGGAATAAATCAAAAGGTCACTTTTTTACCTGTTTTCAATCAGGTATTGCGTCTTTGAGGGTATACTTATGTTCTCAAAGGTCTCTACAGTCCTACCAGCAGGGTAAGATGTTAGGCAAGGGTGAAACAAATGTTTAAATCACACATTTCAAGGGAATATGCTGTTGATTTTGAGTTTGAATGTAGGTGGCTTGCGAAGCTGTAAATGTTATTAGCATAACTGAGTCTCTTGTGGGCCACCATTGCTCAATGGGATCATTGCCAATGATGAAGTTCATACTGGTTGCTGATAGTGATCACAACATTTTTTTTTACCGATTGTACCTTAAAAGGAGCCATTATTTTTCAATGCTAGTGCCTACCTTTGCCCTGGCCAGCAGCTCTGCAACAAGCCGTATGGATTCCAGGTTGCGCTGAGCCAGCAGCAGCCTCCGCTCCTCCATGGCTATCTTCACCTGTAGCTTCTTCTGCTCCTCCTCCTGGCGACGCTTCACCCTCTTCAGGTTCCTCCTCTCCTCTCTCTCCCGCAGCTTCTGCTCTCGCTTACGTAACCTCTCCTCCCTCTTCCTCTCTTTTTCCTGCTCCTCCTGCTCCTTCTGCTTCCTGAAAGGGAGGGCAGGGACATTAGCACAACTCTGGGTATGGTTGGAAATCAAGACCTGATTCCACTGGGGCTATGGTTTTTAGGTTTCCCGAAACTGACTGGATTAAAATACATCTGCCTTGTAGAGTCCAATTTTTTGACAGAAAAAAAGAGAACTCTTCTTTCATTAGCAAACTCACTTGCTTTCTTTACTTCCCTCATCTAATGTGTGTGGATATGAAGTTGTGAAGAGAATCAGTTCAGAGGAGCAAAGATGTGTTTTTGGTTAGGAGCAGCTGCCCTGTTTCTAAAGTCAAGAACAACAAAACAAGTATGTTATTTACAAGATAAATGATTCAATGTAAGGTTAGACTTGAACTAAGAAGATGATACTGATTATCAAGGCGTAATGAGCAGTTCCTGGTCCACAACCGGTCTCTCGATTAGACTATCGCAATGCACTTCTCATCGGTCTCCCAGCCCACGTAATCCAAATGCTGCAAAGAATCAACCCAACCACAAAGAGTGGGTAGCTCACTTATCACTAGATTCTCCTAGTTTTCTTTCTCAAACGACTCTTGTGTTTAGTAGTCAGCATATGATGGCGTGGTGACTGTTCCGCAGTTAAAGACTGGTTGTCTCAACTAGAGAGACATGTCTGTGAGTTGGAGCAGCTTCTTTTGGCTAAGATTATCTTTGACATGACGGGCACTCCAGATAGCCTTAGCCCTGGGCCTGACAGCAGACCTGCTATTGTTAGCACTAGCTCAGCGTCGTCGGCAGATGTGGCAGAATTTATCTGTTTACTGCCGTGGGAAAACTCGTAAGAAGAAGCCACAGGGTCATGTGGTCTGGTCTACAGTCACCTCTCCCGACTGCAAACTGGTCCCCCCCTTAAGCCCCGTTGGTAGTCCTATCGGCCAGCGTGCCTCTCCCACTCCTATCGACAGGGAAACGCAACGCACGCTAGTGATAGGAGACTCCATTACCAGCAATACAAGATTTGCTTCGCCAGCCTTGGTTCACTGTTTACATGGGGCCAGAGTTTCCGACATAGGATAATCTTAGGGTGCTGGCATCATGGAGGGAGAAACAAGGAACCCAAGCACACAGCACCACTACTTTCAGCAACATTGTTTTCATGTCGGCACCAATAATGCTAGGATGAAGCAACCAGAGATCACAAAAGCCAGCCTAGTCAGGATGCTTGAGTTTGCCAGAAAGATGTGTCGGCACATGAGGGGTAATGATGAGATGTACAGTAGATTCAACTCAATGAACCGCTGAGTGGCTTGTTACTGTAACGAGCAGAGATTCGGCTTTGTTGATAACTGGCCTTCTTTTTGGGGCTGCCCTTACTTGCTGAAAGCGGACGGCATTCACCCTACTGGGGACATCGCCGCTCTTTTGTCTAGCAATATAGATAGCTTTCAATGTTTAGTTTGACACTAGTGACTTGTCATTCAGCAGGTCGCAGATGATTAGAGAGCCTGCTAGGTTTAACCCTTGTGCAGATGTGACCAAAAGGAAAAGACCTTGTTATAAGATGGCTAGTGCATCCTGGCTCTCTAGTAAGTATTTTCTTCATTAGGGGAAAACACGTTCAAGATTCAACCCCTGAATCCCTCTGGTAGAAAATCAATCATTTTGTCTGGCAGTACCTCTCCTCCTCCTTACGCCTCTCTTCTTCCTCTTTCTCCCGTCGTTTCTGCTCCTCCCTCTGTCTCTCAAGCTCTTTTAATTTCAGCCTTTCTTGGGCCCTTCTCCTCAGAGCCAAATCACTCAGGTGCTTACTCGTGTCAAAGGCAACCTGGGAAAAAAACATATATACAAAGTAAGTAGGATTTATTGATCCATGCAACAGTATTTTGTGGACTTGAGTACATTCCAGACAGTTGGTGTGAGAAGGATTTTTTTTGTGCTCATGCAGCAAGTCAATATTTAGGTGAGCGTACCCTTTATATCTAGACAATAGTGACAAAAGATTGTCTTTTTATTTTCCCCATTCATTGGCATGGAACTACCTCAACTTCATAATATTTACACCACTCGCTGCAAAAGGAAAGCCCAAAATATCATTAAGGACACTAGCCACCCCACTTATGCTCTGTTCTTGCTCCTTCCATCTAAAAAATGTTAACGGAGCATCAAATCACACAACACCATTTCTCGGTAAAAGTTTCTTTCCACGGGAAGTCAGGTTGCTGAAAAGCTCAAGCATCCATACACGTTACATTGTTGCGTTATCGTATACTTTCTATATTGTGTATATAATGTATGAATTCATGTATACATAGGTTTGGAGGTATGTTGTGTTTGGGGGGGGGGTTTGGATGGTGTCTCCTTGTGTCCTTTGCACAAGAGTTTCATTGTATTCCACACAATTAAATCTTTTTGACTTCAGCATTTCTATTTTACAATGAGGATTTATTCTCATTTAGGGGTCTGGGCATTCTATCTTTCCTCATGATCCTCAGAATGAAGATGATGCAAATCCGATGAAAAAAAAAGGTCTCAAAACCACCAGAGTGGAAAAAAAGCCTCATTGGTAAATTCTGCAAAGCTATAACATGCTTTCTCTAGGCTTACAGTAACTGATAGTCCTCTTCATGGATTGTCACCTTGTCGTGGTAGAGAAGCTTGCATGGCCCTGAGATCCCGAGAGCAATGCGAGAATGGTGATCATCGCTAGAGAACTGAAGAGATGCCGGATTAACATAGCTGCCCTTTCTAAAAGACGAAGATGAAGGACAACTGAAGGAGAAGGGTGCCTACACTTTCTTCTGGAAAGGAAAAGCTACTGATGAACCCAGGATCCATGGTGTTGGATTTGCCATCAGGAACCAGATCATCAGCCACCTGTCTGAACTTTCTGTGAGGATCAGTGAGCATCTCGTGACCATCCATCTGGTGCTTGCCAACAACCAGATGGCAACAGTTGTGAGTGCCTATGCCCTACTTTAGACTCTGAAGAGGAAGTAAAAGAGATCTTCTATGCCTGCTTAGACAAGACACTGTCAAGAATCCCCAAGGAAGATAAGATTATTCTCCAAGGAGACTTCAATGCCAGGGTCGGGCAGGATCAACATAGGAAAGGAAGGCATCGGGAGCATCAACTCCAATGGAGTTCTGCTTCTTAGCAAATGTGATCAGTACAACCTCGACATCACTAACACTGTTTTACCAGAAAAACAAATTTAAGGCATCTTGGAGACACCATGATTGATGCAGATGACTACTGGACAGGTCATTGCCTCATCCGCTCCACAATATCCATCAAACTCAAGAGGAAGAGGAGAGTTCAAAAGAAGCCGATCCGGCCAAGACTGGACCTTGAAAACCTGAATGAAACTGCCACCCAGCAGCGACTTCAGGCCTCTCTTAGCGAAACCCTCCAACAGCAATATCCTGATGACACTGAGAAACACTGGAGCCTGCTCAAATCCATCATCCTCAACACCTGCAAAACCACCCTTGGGTACAAGTCCAGAAAACACCAGGATCGGTTTGATGAGAATGACAGAGATAGAACAGCTCATCTCCAAGAAAAGGAAAGTCTTTTGTGCCTGGCAAAATGATGTCACCTACAAGGCTAGAAGAGTGGCTCACTTCAGAGCCAAGGCAGCCATCCAGAGATGGGTGAGGGAGCTTAAGAATTCTTGGTGGACAGAAAAGGCTCTGGAAATCCAGTGACTGGAAGACACCAGAGGCTTTTTCAGCACTACTAAGGCTGTCTATGCTCCAAGCAACCGCGGCTTAAACCCCCTGCACTCAAAGGACGGGCAGGAGCTGCTGAAGAACAACAAGTCCATTAACACCCGATGGAAAGAGCACTTCCAAGAACTCCTCAACCACAATAGCACAGCTGAAATAGACATTGCCAGTAACATTTCTCTGAGTCCCATCAGAGAAGACATTGGGGAACCTCCCACCATGACAGAGGGTCAACATACCATCAGGAGCCTTAAGAACAACAAGACCGCTGTTTCAGATGGGATCCTGGCTGAAATCTTAAAGGAAGGTGGACCAGAGCTCCTGTACCACATCCACGCCCTTTTCCTCAAGTTCTGGCAAAAAGAAGGAGCTCAAGGATGCTCTACTAGGGGTCATATTCAAGAAATGGGACAAGGCAGAATGTGGAAACTACAGGCGCATCTCACTCCTGTCAACAACAGGCAAGGTCTTCACTCATGCACTCGCAAACCGACTGCTACCACTGGCTCAGGAAGTATTCCCAGAACTTCAAGTGTGGCTTCTGCCCATCCAGAGGTACAACAGAAATTATATGTACAGCATGCCAACTCCAGAAAAAATGCCGTGAACAAAGGCAGCTAATGTACATGGCTTTCATAGACCTGACAAAGGCCTTTGACTCAGTAGACCGTCAGGCTCTGTGGAGCATGCTATCAAGATATGGCTGTCCTGACAAATACATCAGAATACTGAGGCTTCTACTTGACGGCATGTCAGTCACAGTGCTCAGCAACAGCAGCTCTGAATCAGTACCCTTCACTGAGGAAACAGGGGTCAAACAGGGATGCATCATAGCACCTACCCTGTTTGCCATCTTTAATGCTGCCATACTCCACCTCATTGGCGAAAAGCTGCCACGGAGAATCCCAATCCTATACAGAACTGACGGCAGGTTCTTCAACCTTAATAGGTTCAAGGCCAAGAGCAAAGTCTGCAAGACGATCATCATGGAGCTTCAGTATGCAAATGACAACGCCATCGCAGCACAAGCTGCCAAAGACCTCCAGGACATTTTGAATGCCTTTGCCAAGGCATACAGAGCCCTGGGTCTAGCATTAAACATCAAGAAAACCCAGGTCTTGTATCAACCTCTACCCAACCAGCCATCTACCCAGCCCACCATAAAAGTGGACAACAAAATTCTTGAAAACGTTGATCACGTCCTCTACCTCGGCAGCCTTCTCCCCTCAAAAGCTGACAACTCTGAGGTCAACCATTGCCTGAGTTGTGCTAGTAGCGCTTATGCCAGACTCAGGAAAAGAGTCTTTGAAGACCAAGACCTAAAGGCCCAAACAAAACTCTCGGTCTACAGAGCTGTTCTTCCCCCCACTCTGCTGTATGGACCAGAGTCATGGACCACCTACAGCAGGCACCTGAGAGCTCTGGAACAATAACAGTGTTAATTTTGACAAGAATTTTAGTCTTAGTCGCTTACTGGAAATTGTAATAGGTTTAAAGTCACATTTTAGTCTTTTTGTTTTGCTTTGTTTTAGTCAAAATTTCATCAGTGGACCTCCGTTTTAATTGTAGTCTACTTTTAGTCAATGTTTTAGTCATAATTATCATGATACTATACGGTACTGATTTTGCTGAAGGACATTCTAGCTGTAAAAATTCCTTTTAGAAGTAAGCATACCTTGAAATGTGTTTAATTATCTAGGGTGAGAATATGTTACTGACTTGCGCAGGCATGAACGGAGCAGGGAAAAACCATCCAATGAGAAGGACGCAAGAAGGCAATGAGAATTTGCACTTGGACTTGCAGATTCATGCATGCAAGTGATTGGTTAACGAGGAAAACAACCAATGTTTTGAACTGTACAGCGTAATCTAGGTTCTCTCTAGTCTGCTGAAAGACGGCATGGAATTTTGTCTGGTTTTTTTTCTCATCAGTGCACAATGATGTAAGATTTCGTCATAATTTGTATTGTAAAATATTTTTTCACTTACGTTGTCGTGACAATTAAGTCATGAAATAAAAGGTCGTCAACGAAATATTTTTGTCAAAAATTTCGCTGACAAAATTATCACTGAACAATACCACCAAAGATCCTTACGAAAGATCCTGAGGGTCAGCTGGAAGAACAGATGCACCAACATCAGCACTCTGGAAGAAGCCAACATGGCTAGCATCACCACCACAATAACGCAGCAACAACTCTGATGGACAGGCCATGTCATCCACATGTCCAACACATGTCTCCCTAAACAGATCCTGTGCTCCTAGCTGAAGAAAGGTCAGCGAGCTCCCGGCGGGCAAAAGAAACATTTCAAGGACAATATCAAGACCAGTCAGAAGAAATTCAACATCACATCGAGCAACTGGGAACACATTGAACTGGATAGGCACTCCTGGAAGAAATCCGTCCAGGAAGGAGCTGCACATCATGAAATGGAATGCCACTGTGCCACGGAGAAATAGTGACAGCACCACAAGGCAAGAGAGAAAAGGCTCAACCACCACCACTTTCCCCTGTCCACACAGCACCTATGTAGGTGGATCGCGGATCAGCCTCTACAGCCATCTGAAGACCCACAAGTAGACAACCCAATGGAGAAGACAGTCATACTCGCTTTGAGTGACCGCCGATGATGAGTAATCAAACTTTTACTTCTGATAGATTGAACTTTCACAAAGCAGAGGTATGGGGATATATATATACTTAGCACAAAAAGTAACGAAATTTGTGTTTGTTAGATTATTTCTTTGCTGTAACAATGCTTCTTGGCAATAAATCTTATACCATTGGAAAGCCTGTTTATTTCCCTTTTAAATGGTGCCACATTTGTAAGGAACATGCAATTTGTGGGATGAGCAGCGGAGCTGAGTATGTGGGTTGCGCCCCTGAAAAAGTGGCCAAATCTTCTCTGCCAATGCCAAACAGCTTACTTTGCTGTAGCTACTGACTCTTGTTTTGAGCTTCTGGTACCCCAGGTGCTGACAATCAGGTGCCTGATATAAGATTTATTGCCAAGAAGCATTGTTACAACAAAGAAATAATCTACCAAACACAAATTTCCTTACTTTTTGTGCTAAGTTTATATATATATAAAATGTGATACGAGCTTGTAAAATTAATTGATTAATAGATTATTGACCCCCATACTTGTTTATAGCTTACCTTGTCTTTCTCAATTAATTGAAAAACTTTATTACCGACAGCTCCTCTGTAAAGCTCTCAGCGCATCTAATGTAGTTTAATGAGCTATAATATTTAACAGTGAATTATATTTCTCCTTGTTAAAGTTAAATTGACAACCTCTAGAGACTTAAGAGGGAGATATTATATTGAAGAAACATTTGACAATGTTTTGTGTGTGCAGGTGTCTGTGTATGGAAGTTGATTAGTGGTTGTCTTTGTTTATGTATAGCATGCATAACTGGGTAGAAAGGAACCTGAAAACAAAACCTTAAATAATGGAAAAAAAAAAATCTACTAGAAACTGCTGTGACTCTTTACAAGTGTGTCATAGCTAGGGATGGGTACCAAACCTGGTATTAAATGGGAACCGGTGCTAAATTATTTAGGCTACATAAATGTTGTCTTTTTCTCTTGCCAACTACGTTTCTAATTTGCAAACGATAGGCATTGATTGAGATGGTTTGGACATGTGTGGAGGAGAGATGCTGGATATATTGGGAGAAGGACGCTGAATATGGAGCTCCCAGGGATGAGGAAAAGAAGAAGGCCAAAGAGGAGGTTTATGAATGTGGTGAGAGAGGAAATGCAGGTGGCTTGTGTGACAGAGGAAGATGCATAGGACAGGAAGAGATGGTAGTGGATGATCCTGCTTTGGTGACCCCTAACGGGAACAGCCTAAAGTAGTGGTAGACATTCATCTATGATGCATTTTCGCTATTCTCAATCCAGAAGAGAGATCTCTCTCTCTCGGAGTCTGTCGTATGTGCGAGCCGAGCAGCGGGGCCAGCTCTCTCCGCCTCTCTCTCAGACACACATGCATGCACACATAGACCCTGCTGTAAACGACAATGGCGGAGACAACTAAACATTCAAAAGTCTGGTTATAGTTCATTTGAGTCGATGCTGTCAATGCTCGTTGCCACAAGTGCAACACGTCTTTTGCATGTAAGAGCGGAAACACCAGCAATCTTTCAAAACATCAAGCGAAAGTGCATCAAATACAGGCGGAGAAATTCATTATTTTCAACTGCCTAGCTCATAGTTCACCTCCCATTGCCCCATCCACTTCAGATGTTATGTATGTTAGCAGCCTAGAGCCCACATGGAGTTAACTAAATTATACAAATATGAGTTAATGTAAAACATGTAAAGTAAAGCTCTGTCAAGACATGAGAAAATAAAGCAAAGCTAAGTCTGTTATTGATTTGTTTTGTTTTTTTTTCCCTTAAAAAAATAACAAAATGAACCCAAATGAGTACCGTTAAAGTACCGGATCAATAAGCAGTATTGGTAGGAGTACCGTTAAAATCTGAATGATACCCATCCCCAGTCATAGTGCCTTTCTACACGGGGAGTGTGCTGTACCTTGATGTTGCAGGCCACTGCCTTGCCATCCTCTCCCTTGAACATCAGCTTCATGCCACGCAAAGTGTCCATTGCCTTAGTAAAACCACAGTACTCCTGGTACTGGACATAGGCATCGAAGTTCAGGTGGCCCCCAAAGCTGAATGTACTGAAGTTCTTGTCAAGCATTTCCTCTCTATAGGGGTCCAGCATAGGGATGTCCACGTTTCGTACCTATAATGAAGGCATAGCAGGCCTTTTTTTTACGGAGGACAGTGTTGCAGACTTATGGATATATTACGGACCAACTTTCAGTGCTCTTCAGGGAAAAATATTATATCTATTCAGATTGTTGCTTATGTGATCACAGAAAATTCAGTAAAAATGTGAATTGATTTAAATCAAGTGAACAGCATGTACAGATTCTGACCTGGGACAAATTTTCTTTTTAATGTACAGAGGCAACAAGAAACATTTCCCACCTGTCCAAAGCACTGGAAGACGGTTGTGAGAACCTCCTCAGAGGGTCGGTCTGGATGCTGGCTGTCTCTCTGGCTGAACCAACGGCAGGGAAGCCCCTCCAGGTGGATGGTGTCAGGCCTTTCCCCTGGCAGTGTCTCATTCATGTCCTTGGCATCACGGAAGAAAGAGTCCCAGTCGTGACGTGTTGGAAAGTCCACCTTATTCTCAACTGCACGTACCTAAGGGTAGAGGGATGGAAAGAGATGGGAGAAAATATATTTCCTATCCTTTTGCAAGGGCACTCTCTCATAATAAGGTAGCTATAGACTATAATCAAATTTTTTGAAGAGGTAGTTATTCAGGAATCTATCCATGGAGCATAGCCCATGTAGTTCTCATGTATGTGTTCTGACAGTACATAAAAATGAATTAAGGAATGAGGAAATAATTAGCTAACGTGGAATCGTCTTGAGCCCTCACCTCCACCACAAAACCAGCCGTACCTTTAGTATATCAGTGAAGCCGCTGAGTTTGATGCTCTTTCCATCCAGGCGGCCTAGTAAGCTCTTGACCACTCCCTTGTTCTCCACCTCACCCTCGAAGCGAATAAAGTCCATGGTGCTCTTGGAGATACGCAGGGCTGAAAATTGCTCAGGGGAAACCATGGCCTTCACCCTCTCCATTACCTCCCAATTAGAGATACTCTTGCCCGGCAGCTTTAGCTGTGGGAGCGCAACGCTGATGGTAATTTTGGCTATCGGCTTGAGGTGTAAGTTGTACTCAGCACAGAGGCACACTGCTTCAGTGGTGTCATGGACTATGGTGGTCATTGTGCCAGACAGATTAGAAAGCTGTATGCACCTGTGGGTGGGAAGGAATGTTCAGATAGCAATCGCATTAACACCTGTGTTACAAATACCTCGATACCCCCCACTAGACTACCACTTATATGGTGTTTCCAGAATCTAATATCAGGACTTGCAAAAAAAAAAAAAGTTGCTTAAGGATTTGAGGCCACTTCAAACTGCTGATCCTACAGTTTGTAGCTTTGAAAGGAAGACAAAAGTGCAACTGACTTTTTTTTATAACTGCTTAACTTGCAAGTTTATTTACCTGTATAGGGTGTAACAATCACAGCCACAATGGGCACAACGACATCCAACTCCCAACAAATCGTTGACATATTTCAACGACGTGTTGACAACTCGTCATTCTGACAACTGATTTAACTTCTAGCTGTTAATTCTAAATCTAAACGTACAGGGACCGAACGTCTGCCATTGTAGTTAGCATTTCGCCAGAGACTTGGCGGACAGCGCGGAGGGGCTGGTTTAATCAAGGCTAAGCTAGTAAAGCTAGCCCACCGATAAGAGTAAAGTTTAAACAGGCTGTCATCGTTGGCTACTAGGGACAAACCCGACGTACAAATTTAATTCTATCCAAATTTCTTCTTGGTAAAACCTTGTTCTGTTAGCTGCGCAGCTAACGCTAACACATACTTTTTTACTAGCTTGAGGGCGAGCTAGCACAACTAGCAGTTGTCTGCAAACTAGCTAGTTGTTCTCAGCGCTAGCTAACTATTTTCAGTAAGGCGACAGCCAACCAACGTCACCTTGAGCTTGCTTTTAGTTTTAAAGGCTAAGCATAACGGTAACGCCACCAACCTCAAGCAGTTACCCACCGGGTAAAGGAACAAAATCTGCTACATAGGTTGGCTTCCAACGGCAGCGGCTCACAGGCAGCCAGACGGGCACGACAAGATGCCAGTTCCGCATCCAGTGAACTTTGAACTTAGAAAACTAACCGTGCTGTTAAAAACAGCGACACCACGTGGAACAATGTGGTAAAGTACAAACGGTAAATTTTGTGTGTGTGTGTGTGTGTGTGTGTGTGTACACACACATATATATTTATTTATAAAAGACACACACACACACACACACACACACATATAAACTTAGCACAAAAAGGATATATATATATATATATATATATGTCCTCTCTTTTTGTTTTGTGGATGGAATGCTACTATAACAGCAGATCCCTAGAGAGGGGCTACATGAAGCGAATGTGGGAACTGTGGACCAGTAGGAGACCTACTTCCACACTGACTCAGAAGCAGCTAGTGGCTCAATGCTCAAACATCAATAGAAGGAAGCTACTGTCATGACTTGAGATGGAGAGGCTCCAATAGGTTGACTATACAGTTCAGCACCCTGAATGGCCACCCAGAAGGCAGGAGATAGATGAGGACAGACTCCAACCAGCTGAAACAATCCTACCAGCCATGACAGCTGAAGCTCCTGAGGTTCAAATGAGAGTAATTGCTAGCCTAAAGACAGCCAACCCTCGGCTTGGTTTCCACGACTCAGTGACAAAGTACTATCACACAGCCTGCTTGTGGATATGAACACAGCCTTGTGCAATATCTCAGCTGCCACATAACAGAGACCAACAAGCTTGTATATAATAATAATAATAATAATAAATCTTATATAGCACTTTTCCAACACTCAAAGTCACTTTACAATGAACGGGGTGAAACAAGACAACAGATAAACATAGCACAAACATACAGGGGTGGATGGGAAGGGGGGGCTACGAGAAGGAGAAGTGGCAGCGACACTATGCCAGCAGTACTCTCCAACTTAAACAGATACAAAAGGGCAAGAAAAACAAAAAACAGCAGCACCGTAGACATTGATTTTCTGTAGGGGTTTACTCCCGTAGCCTATTCCTCTCCTGAGGTATCCACTAGGCAGTGACACCATTTAACCCATAGCTGGAGGCTGGTTCGTGGGCATCAGGTAATATCCACACACCAGTTGGCCTGCGTACTGCAAGTCTAGGGGCCAGACCTCCTCCGAGTCCCTTGTAGTTGAGCCAGGGTCCAAGGTGTACCCAGTTACCGTGTGTCACCACTATATACTATATGCCACTGCAACCATAATCCTGGAGACGCTTGAATGCAGGATTGAGAACACAGGTCACCAACAGTACCCTCTGTGGAAGAGAAGGCTGTAAGCCAAGATCGAAGCAGCACTAAGAGATGTTAGGCAGTTAACAAAAGTGCAGAAGGGTGTGATGAAAGACAGGCCCTGGTTGAAGAAGTACAACAAGCTGTCCATACGTGAGGCCATGGAAACTGCCAAACAAAGGCTCACCGCTCTGGCCACCAGGCTGAAGAGATACAACAGAGAAGTAGAAGCCAAATGAGTAAATGGCCTGTTCCTCAAAAAACCATCCAAAGTGTACTCTTGGCTGCAAAGTAACAAGGGAAAAACATCAGACCCACCCAGAGCAGAGACGGAGCAATACTGGGAAGATATATGGGAAAAGGAGGCATCACCCAACACTAATGCCCAGTAGCTGGTGGACCTAAGAGCAGACCACAACAATATCCCAGAACAAGAACCAGTTATCATCACAGTGGCCGACATCCAATGACAAGGCTCAAACATGAAGAGCTGGACTGCATAAGGCACTGACATAATTCATTCCTACTGGTTAAAGAAGCTAACGGCACTCCATGAATGCCTGGCGACACAGATGAACCAGCTGCTAACATCAGGGTTTTACTCTGACTGGCTAACACAGGAGAGAACAATACTGATCTTGAAAGATCCCTGCAAGGGTACAACACCCTCAAACTATCGGCCGATAACCTGCCTTTCCACAACATGGAAGATCAAGCAACATAGCAGCTAAGCTGAATGGGTACATGAGTCAATACATGAGTGAAAGGAATTGGGAACAATGCCAGAGAGTCAAAGCATCAGCTACTGGTTGATAGAGCAGTCACCCAAGACTCTAAGACCAGACAGACCAACCTGAGCACAACCTGGATTGACTACAAGAAAGCCTATGATTCAATGCCCCACACCTGGTTACTGGAGTGCTTGGCACTATACAAAGCCAACAGGACACTAATAGCCTTCATCAAGAACTCAATGTGGCAGTGGAAAACAACACTAGAGGCCAACTCAAAGACAATCACACAGGTAACAATCAAATGGGGCATTTACCAAGGTGATGCACTGTCCCTGCTGCTGTTCTGCATAGGTCTGAACCCCCTCAGTCAGATCATCACAAAAAGTGGCTATGGATACAGGTTCAGAATTTGAGTTATCATCAGTCACCTCCTAGACATGGATGACATCAAGCTGTATGCCAGGAATGAGCAAGACATTGACTCACTGATCCTCCTCACCAGGACCTACAGCAATGACATCAGGATGTCATTCAGACTGGACAAGTGCAGTCAAATGGTGACAAAAAGGAAAGGTGGTGAGCACTGAAGGGGGTGGATTACCAGATGGCAGGATGAGATACATACAGGACAGTTACAAGTTACAGTTACAGTTACAGCCAAATACCTCCAGAGAGTGAGACAGGTCCTGAGGAGCCAGCTCAATGGCAAGAATAAGATCCAAGCCATCAACACATATGCCCTACTAATCATCAGAGACCCAGCTGGAATAATAAGCTGGCCAAAGGAGAAGATAAAGGCCACATATATATCAGGATATGAAAATTCCCCACAATGCATGGAGAGTTTCACCTGAAGTCCAGCAGCTTGAGAGTGTACGATAAGTGAAAAGATGGGGCCCAAGGGTTAGTGAGTGTCAGGGCCACTATCCTGGATAAAACAAGGAACATCCACAAGTACATCAGAAAGAGGGCTGCCCCAGGATGAACTGCTCAGTGAGTACCTCAGGCAACAGAAGACAAAGAGTGCAGAGTAAGAAGAAGAGGCGGGCTCATGGGAGATCAAGCCCCTTCATGGGATGTACTATCAACAGATAGAAGACGTAGCTGATATCGAGAAATCCTACCAGTGGCTAGAAAAGGCTGGACTGAAGGAACGCACGGAGGCTGTGATCATAGTGGCACAAGAACAGGCACTCAGCACCAGATCGATTGAAGCAGGGGTCTACCACACCAAACAAGACCCAAGATGCAGGCTGTGCAAAGATGCCCCTGAGACAGTCCAGCACTTAGTAGCAGGGTGTAAAATGTTAGCTGGGAAAGCGCACACTGAAAGGCATAACCAAGTGGCTGGGATAGTGTACAGGAATATCTCCACTGAATACAAACTGGAAGTCCTCAAGTCCAAATGGGAGACACTGCTAAAGGTGGTTGATAATGGCAGAGCCAAGATCCTGTGGGACTTCAAGTTCCAGACTGACAAGCAGGTGCTGGCTAACCAACCAGATATTGTGGTGGTCGACAAGGAACAGAAGACAGCAGTAGTGATCGATGTAGCAATTCCGAGCGATGGCACATCAGGAAGAAAGAGCATGAGAAGCTAGAGAAATACCAAGGGTAGAAGGAAGAACTAGATCGGATGTGGAAGGTGAAATTCACAGTAGTCCCGGTGGTAATAGGAGTACTAGGGGCTGTGACCCCCAAACTGGGAGAGGGGCTCTAGCAGACTCCAGGAACAACATCTGAGGTCCCTGGCCAGAAGAGTGTGGTCCTAGGAACAGCTAAAATACTGTGCAGGACCCTTAAACTCCCAGGCCTCTGGTAGAGGACCCAAGCTTGAGGAAGATACACACCACCTGAAAAAGGGTGAGAAGGAGATTTTTTTTCATGAATTAGTCTGATAGCATGTTTGCTGTTATTTTTGTATGTATATATTTTCTAGTCTGCTTTTGGAATTTTAACAGGGTTTCACAAATCAGCATGGAGAGACTACTTGGCCTCTCTATGCAACGCCACAGCTTAGGCTATATTAGTATTCTGGCTTGAGAGAATCATGTTGAATCCCCTGTATGACAACATCAAAATAAAACTGTGCCTTTGTAACTTCAGTCCTTTGTCAATGAGAATGACAATCCAGAAGGCTTGTGACAATAGGCACTGAATATGCTGTGCATGCTGAACATGCTTTTTGAACTTTAATAACTGGTTGACACTCCTTTTATTTCATGGTGCACAGGGCATCTTACAGATACTTCTATCATGTGTTTATCTCATCATTGTGGCCTATACACTATTTGGGACGAGAGAGAGGGGACAAGAGGGCAAACAGAAGACTCACTGCACATGAATATGTCAAACTAGTCCAGCAGTGGAACCCTCGGGCCAAAATGTTGGCACACTTTCCCTCAAAAGAGGGCAGAAGAATTTACATAATGGCCATTATTCCCTCCACCGTGTATGTAGGTCAATAGCTGCACTGCAGTCAGACAGCCTCTCTGTTCTACCCTGCTCAATAGCTACCTGCCCGATGACACTGCCTGTGGTGACTGGACCACACTAGGAAACTATAGGCTTAGTGCATGGCCAGTCAATGGACTCTATACATAAATCTCCTAGACTAAAATTATTTGCCATTATTAACTCCAGTAATCCTTGACCCATAAGACATGGTTTCTATGCTCACCCATGCAATGCTAATGGTCATTCAACCTGCATTTCAGTTTTGTTTCGTAGACTGTTCATGTCTTCAAGCAAACACAAACAGCGCCCAGCAAAGACTTAAGACTCACAAGAAAAGATTCAGGGCTGTTGTTATCTGCACAATTCCTGGCATCGTTTATCCCTGATTAAAATATCACAAGGCTACTGGCAGTTACGGTGATTCATGAAGGACGGGTTTTTCTATGTTGCATTTATCTGAAAGATTGTGAATTAAAAGCCTAGTATAGATACTTAGCACACAAAGTAAGGAAATGTGTGTTTGGTAGATTATTTCTTTGTTGTAACAATGCTTCTTGGCAAGAAATCTTATACCGTTGGAAAGCCTGTTTATTTCCCTTTTAAATGGGGCCACATTTGTAAGTGAACATGCATTTGTGGGATGAGCAGCAGAGCTGAGTATGTGGGTTGCGCCCATGAAAAATTTGCCAAATCTTATCTGCCAATGCCAAACAGCTTATTTTGCTGTTGCTATTGACTCTTGCTTTGAGCTTCTGCTACCCCAGGTGCTGACCATCAGGTGCTTGATATATCCAAAGGAGTTGAATCAAGTGCAACTGGACTTGGTATATATCCGTGAAGACGTTTCGCCTTTCGACTAGACCAAGCTAGTAGCTAGTAGCTGACTAGACCAAGCTACTAGCTTGGTCTAGTCAGAAAGGCACGAACTGAGGAAGCCTCTTGGATGAGAGGCGAAACGTCTTCACGGATACACAGCAAGTCCAGTTGCACTTGATTCAACTCCTTTGGATAACTATGACCCGGATGAATGAGAACATTCACAGACGTGCCTGATATAAGATTTATTGCCAAGAAGCATCTTTACAACAAAGAAATAATCTACCAAACACACATTTCCTTACTTTTTGTGCTAAGTTTATATAGGTCCTACTTAGCTTTGCAGGTATAGTGTGAGTTGTGCATACTTTGATGTAGAGATACTTGTGTTTAAGGCATTCGGTTAACCGTTCAGAGGTCATTTCATAGCATGCTTTTACCACCACGGTCCAGAAGTACCAAAAACAAAAAAACCCATCAGAGGGGCTTGGATGAGTAGCATCACTTCCATCTTTAAAATCCAGCCATCCAGCCATCCATTATCCTAACCGCTTATCCTGCTCTCAGGATTTCGGGGATGCTGGAGCCTATCCCAGCAGTCATTGGGTGGCAGGCAGGGAGACACCCTGGACAGGCCGCCAGGCCATCACACAGGGCCCACACACACACACACACACACACGTTCACATGCACACCAAGGGACATTTTAGTACGGCCAATTCACCTGACCCACATGTCTTTGGACTGTGGGAGGAAACCGGAGCCTCCGGAGGAAACCCACGCAGACACGGGGAGAACATGCAAACTCCACACAGAGGACGACCCGGGACGACCCCCAAGGTTGAACTACCCCGGGGCTCGAACCCAGGACCTTCTTGCTGTGAGACGACAGCGCTAACAAATCCACCACCGTGCCGCCCCACCTTTAAAATCACTTCTCAAAACTCAGTTTCAGTGGCTTGCTTTTATGTAATGTCGATCATCCTTTACTGTCACGTTTCTCACCCAGTGATCTGCTTTTCTTTTGGTCGCTTCTTGTTTGTTTTGTCATTTTGATCGTGTTGTTTTGTGTTATTTGCTGGGTAAAGCACTTCGAAAACACTTGATTTGTAATTGTCATATGCTGGTATTCAGAGGACAATGGAGGACACTAAGAATAACTCCCCAGATCATCAGCAGTGGAATCGGCCAATAATCAGGCAAAGTTCAGAGTCACAAAGTCTCTATGAAGTATAGTGCCTACACCCCCGAGTGATCATGTGGTAGTGAGGTGTCAGCAGGACAATAAGCTGCTGTTTATGGTTATTATATAAATAATAAATGGTATAAATGATATGCATTTCTTTTTCTTACGTCTGACAAATGTGAAAACACATATACTATGTATGTGAGCCCACACAGCTACACGCACAGCCCCCGCCTGCTTGCAAAGGTGCATCCACAAGCAAACACACAGGCAAATACAATTACACACATGAACGTGCCAGGTGCAGTGTTTCACGGGCCAGCTTCTGGATAGTAAATGAAAGGCTGGTATACGCTCCCTGGCGTGGGGGGGTCCTCGGATCATCAATTATTCAGCTCTGCAGGGCAGGGACAATTATGTGCGCTCATTTGAAATAGAAGGCCGACAATTCACCGCTTCCTTCTGGACTTTTACGAGGGTGCGATACTACTAAGCGCACAATTCCAACAATTACCATCACACATTCTCATAAAACTTGATTTTACTATCCCCTAATATGAACGTGTCAACACAACATACTGTCTGGCGTTCGAGTTTTTAAAGGCATCATACAGCACACTTACGTATTCTGCACAAAAAACAAAAAGGATTGCTTTATTCCCCAACAATGAAGAGACACAAATGACAAAGTGGCTCAGAAACAGTGAGTTTCACATCATCACATTCACAGTATTTGACAGAGAAACACAAGACTTGACTTACAGACTTGAGAACAAACATGGCAGTGCACAGCATTGGCTAACCCTACAACTGAATGAATCGAGCCCTTCCCCTTTCGAGGCCGCCAATTTCGAACCCCGGACACGACGGCGGCCTTCACGAAACCCGGCACGGCCTATATCTACACGACATCAGGCGGTCAGCTGCAAGTTAAAACTCGAGAGAAGAAGTTCAGAGATGGAGTTGAGAAGGCAACGTTTTCCTCGTCTACAAACAGCGTTTCCTACAAACTCTGGCCTAGTTTGTGCGTCATACAAACACCGTATAGGCAGCGGCAGTGTAGCGGTGGGTGGGCCGGAGATGAAGAGTTTGAGGTCGTGGCCATCAGGGGACCCTTCAGCTAGAAGTCATCTCCTCCCCTGCGCTTCCACAAATATGAAGCAATCACCTCTATTCTATGTTTAAATTAGTTCAGTTTTTTTTAGCAAGGTAACGTAATCTGGCTAATGCGACGATAGTCTGACAACCCCCCCCCCCCCGCCGTGTGACTCAGTGTGGCCTTACTAGCCCATAACCCACCCCAGCCCGTCTCACCTTACCGTGGAAACTCTCGACATTATATCGACACAGCACATTAATGGTACAGGAAAAAACAAAAACACAATATCATCAAATTTGTAATTTGTAAATAATTGGTCTAAAGTCCAAAGATCTCGTGGTTCGACTTCCAGTTCCAGCCAAAGAACACAAACATTGCCGATACCGGGCTTCTGTGTTGCAGGACCAAAATCACGTAAAGCTTTCAGGGTTTCTGCCGAAGCAGTGTCGTCCAATTCTCAACGGATATCTCCAAAGTGACAAGTGCAAGTACAAAGAGGACGACGGGAAACGGTTGATAGGAAATCCCAAAATCTACTACGTATCGGGTATAAAGTGTACATCCATATTATATTAATTCGTTAAAAAATGCTCAGCACCATCCGGTAAAAGGAGATCCAAATCTTGCAAGTAAACAGTGTAAATGCTCTTTCTATATATATATATATATGTATTGCATAAAGGGACCTGGTTTTGGAAAACTGCGTCTAAGTGCTACACCCACACCTCTGCATCAGTACCACGTCCATGAGCCAACCGGATATATGACAAACAGCTTAACGTTGGTGTGAATGGTTTCCAGTCATGGGCAGTTATATACTTGGCTACATCTAAAGTCAACACCAATTCACAGAAAAACACCAGTTTCTGCCTCGATCCCAGTGGCTTGTTCTGTGCGGTAAACATCATCCAAACAGATTGGACAGTGGTCGGGCTCGGAGAGGACTGCTGGAAAACTCTTCTCTTCCTACCCCGCCCACCTCCTCAGAGTCCCTGAAGGAGGTGCTGTGGATGATCTGGGTACGGCGGTGCCCCCGCTGCAGCCTCGTGTTCAGCCGACTCAGCGATGGCTTCCTTTGAATGCCTCCCTTGGCCTTCCCCGCCCGGACCCCCACCTCCTCCGCTCCCTCTGCCGGGGGGTTCAGCAGCCTGAGGGGGTTCAGGTTGGACTGGAGGACTTTAGGTAAGCGCCAGCCCCGACCCCTGCTGCCGCCATCGGCGTTCTCTGTGTCCGACTCTGCTCCGGGGGAAATGCTGGCCCTGTCCTCCCGCAGCTCTGTGGCCACTGGCAGGGGGAGATATTGGATGGCGCGCCTCCCGCTGTAGTCTCTGGTCTCAGGGTCGGCCTCCCAGTCAGACAAGAGCACACGCACCACCTGTCCAGCACAACGCATGACACACAGGGTTCTTTATTCAATGGAGTCCACAATATTGGAAAAGTTACAACAATACTTTAACTGTTTACTTGCAATTATAACAAGGATTAATCAAATGTCTTTAACGGAGGTTTCAAATCATAAAATGGCATCCGATGCGACATTTCTCATTTTGGTTGAAGATAAAGAATCTTAACGTCTATGTGACTGAAAGATATTTAGAACCAAGCCATAGTGCAACCCCGTGACAAGGAAACTTTGGTTGGATTTGTAACTAATTTAAAATAACATTATCAATTCAAAGTAAATAACAAGAGTTCTACAATTTAAACATGCTTGAATGTGTAAATGCTAGAACAGCTTTCCACAGTTATGGCCCAATTTTTAGCCCTTTTTGAAGGGGAGACTGTGCACCAGGTATGAGGTTTACGTGAAAAAAGATCCCACCCTACTCTACTCAGCCTATGCGAAACTATCACATGTGTATGGTATGTTAACCATTAGGGACGGAGGAAGAATTACAAACAACCTAACTTGAGCAAATGTCCAGGCTGAGCATGGTTAGCACACCCCACTCTCCCCACACCCCCACCTACCTGTGTATGTCCGTGCATGGCTGCCAAGTGTAGAGGTGTGTAGCCAGCGCTGGATCTGGCGTTCACGTCCACAGGCACCATGCTCTCCTTAGCGAAGCCTAGCAGCTGGGACAGCAACTCGGCTTTGCCCTGTTTGGCTGCCCAGTGGAGACACGTAAACCCAGTTACAAAGTCTCTTTTGGCCACCAGGCTCGGTTCCGTGGCAAGAAGGGGCTGCAGGCTGTCCCACTGGCCATCTGAGGCGCACAGCATCCACTCATGTTCCAGGGGGTCCAGGGTGACAGAGGCGCAGTCCTCATCTGTGGCCAAGGAGGAGAGGAGTGAGGTACAGTCACCGTCGCTCTTCACAGAGTCCCTGAGGCGTGAACTGCGGTGGATCAGGGACCTTCGCACCTGGGGGGGGGGAACAGTGGTGAAGCAGTTAACACTACCTGCCATGGTTGTCCCCATACTGGCGACCTAGAATTACAGAAGGTTCTACTGTTGCAGTGAAGTGAGAGCTGCTCTTGATAAAAGCATCAGTGCCCAACATATAAACCTGTCTGTGGACGTTCTCATTCATCCAGGTCATGGTTATCCAAAGGAGTTGAAATCGAGTGCAACTGGACTTGGTATATATCCGTGAAGACGTTTCGCCTCTCATCCAAGAGGCTTCATCAGTTCGTGCCTTTCTGACTAGACCAAGCTGGTCAGAAGCCTCCTGGATGAGAGGCGAAACGTCTCCACGGATATATACCAAGTCCAGCTGCACTTGATTCAACTCCCTTTGGATGACATATAAATCAGCACATCGGTCATTTGTGTTGGCTGCTGAGATTACTGCACACAATTCCCCTTGCCAAGTATTGCACACAGTAGAGGGTATGTTGTGATGCAACTTTTTGTGCCTTTGCATCCCAAGAAGGTGAGAAAGCTGCAGACAGAGGAGACAACCCCCCCCCCCCCGAGAAAAACAGAAAGGGAGTAGCCAACCTGAGGGGAGCTGCTCATCATCAGCTCGATGAAGTTCCTGCGGCTGCCTTTGGGAGTACTGCCGTCCCCACCCGTATCCAGTCCATCCCAAGCGCCGTCCTCTGACAGACAGCTGGTCAGCACAGCTCTCTGGGAACCCCTGGAGACCCTGCGGGCCCCTCTCACCTGACCGTGGTGCCCTCCCGGGTGAGCAGGGTCAAGCTCGGCCCCTATAGCTGGGGCGGACTCTCGCCTCCTCCTCTCTCTCAGCTTCACCTCCCCTCCAACCCAGGCGGGGGTCCCACTTGTGCCTCCTTCACGGCAGGCAGCGACGGGTTCCTCCGACTCGGACGGCCTCTCGTTGCCATTTGACTTGGAATCACTTGCGGGTCCGCGCAGGGCTGCGTCCTTCCCCCGCTTGCGGCCTCCGCTGCAGGGGTCGCCACCGACGTTGCAGTCCGAGGCCTCGTCGACGTCGCCGGGGGGACCGGCTGGCCCGGACAGCGGCGCGTCCCCTGCGCCGAAAGCGTTGCCATTGCGCTCCTGGTCGTGGCCGTCGGCGTGGGTGCGCGTCGCCGAGTCCATGCAGCCCTCCTTCAGGCGCACGACGTGCACTCCGTTCTCCAGCGTTAAGCACGCGACGTGGTCCACGACGCGTGTCAGAGTCTCGCGAGCCGTCGCGTCCTTCTCCGAGTCGTTTTCCCAGGTCGACGCGAAATAGTCGATCAGCTCCATCTGTCTGACCCTCCCACCCCTCCCCGTCAGGAACTCCAGCACCGCTCTCTCTGTGCATCCGGACGCCATCGCGGGACAACAGCGCCAACCAAAAAACGCCGAACGCGAAAACGACGCGTACACAAAAAACAACAACAACACCACCCTATCAGAACGACTCCGCCCGCGTATCGGGCTTATTAGCGCGGGCCGAGTCAGCGACAGCTTCCGAGTCGGCCGATGACAGCATCATCCCGATTCCCCCCCCCCACAAGCTCTCCTCCGAGGGGAAGGCCAGTGTTGAAGTACCGCTTGCGGACCGACAGGGGTCGCGGTAGAAGCAAAACAAAGCATCCACGCCCCTCTTTCCAGTGGCGAAACTGATACGCATGGGCGTCCATCTTGGGTCTGGATTCCCCGCTCAGCGCTACCACCAGGGAGCTCCCCGGGGCTCGTCTCTTTGAGCCAACATGACGGCGGTTGCCAAACGACTTGCGCTAGTCCATTATACAGTAAAGGGGTGACCGTAATAAATAAGTACACTAAATGTATAGATAACATGTATAATATCGTATCTTCGAATAAATAGTTTCTGAAATGTTAACCTCCTACATTTATAGGGAAGGTTTATTGTCATCTGACGGATTTAATAATACTTAGTAGTGACGACGTCCTTCTGTTCTCCCCTGTTTGTGGTGGCCCAGTCTCGCCTCGCCGTAGCTGACATTGTAATGGGACGGGTCCGATCGGGAATCTGAAGTAATTGTCTAACGCGGCCGTTTTCGCCGATATTATACCCGCTCCGATAAACGCGCTGCACCGCTCTCCGTAACGAAATGGCCTCATCTGATGTCGCTCGGCATCCGGCAAGTATTCGTTTTCTTTGTGATTGACAAGTGACATTCTTCACGAACTGGACTAGGGAGTGTCCTGCGGCTACTCGGCTAACGCAAAGGCTAGCTAGCATCACAGAGTTAGTTCAAATAACAAACAACGCAAAGTAAACGTGGAACATAGCCCAGTCAATTTAGACACTTTGTGAATTAATATCTGCCTTTCTCTTATTGTTGTTCATTGTTTAACAGTAGACAAAAAGGGATAGGAAGGTGTCGCACAAAGTTTTGTGGTTGCTAATACGCTAGCTAGCAGGTCAGCTGATGGGATGTGTAGTAGCCTGGCCAAGGCATCAACTGTTTGTTTGTTTGTTTGTTTGTTAAGGGAGCTCCCCCTCTTACCCCAGCAGACAGCGCCAGTGAACATGAACACCAGTGATGGTTTGCTAGCTAGAGACACCCTTGACAGGCTATATAGCTACTGCACAATGAAATAAGGTTAAGCTTTAAGAAAAGAAAAGAAAAAGACTCTGGCCCATCTGTTATATTAATTATTCATGGATTCAGACAGTCAGTTATTCCTTCGTCTGAATGGTTACCATTATAATATTTTTGGTAATTTCCAGCTTAATTGTTAATTTATTCATCACTTGATTTTGATCACCAAAATAGCAGCTAATAATAACATCTTTAATAGGGTGAGCAGTTAAATGGCTGCAAGAGTCAGGTATCGGACAGATCGGGTTGACATTAGCAGAATATATACTAACTTGGCTGTGTTCTCTTCAGGATAAGGGTGCGCGGGCCCTTTCCCTGTCTGGTCATGTGGGTTTCGACAGTCTCCCAGATCAGCTGGTAAACAAGTCTACCTGCCAGGGCTTCTGCTTCAACATCCTCTGCATTGGTACTTCACTGCACACATGCACCTTCACAGAAACACAGTAACACACGCACACTTGTAGATTCAACATTCTGCCCAAGGAGTCGCTGCATCAGATGGAAACAGTGCACACACCATCATCATCATCGCCCGCGGTCACTTGGGGTTGAGTATGGCCGTCCTCCTTCTGGGTCCTCTTGGGTCTTCAGGTGGGCATAGAAGCCAATCCTGGAGCTGTATATTTTTGGGCAATGTGGTTAAACATGTGAAGAAGTGGTTGAGGATGTGGTTTGGGCCTTTCTCACTCCTTTCTGAGTCTGCGCTTCTTTTCAGCAGCACGGTGGAGGACATTGTTGTAGCGCGCAGCACCCTCATGGACAACCTGTCTCCAGGCCTTCCTGTTTTTTGCTTCTTGTTCCAGGTGTTAAGGTCGATGCCAAACCTTTTGATGTGGGCCTTGATGTCCTTATATCGCTTCTTTGGTCCTCCTGTGGCATGGCATCCTGTCACAAGCTGAGAGCAAAAGACTTGTTTCGGGAGGCAAGAGTCAGACATGCAGAGGACATGGCCAGTCCATCTCAGGTGATGTTGTGCGATGGTGGCTGTTATAGTAGGCATGTTGGCCTCCTCGAGGGATGCTGAAGTTGGTGCATTTATCCTCCCAGCTGATCTTAAGGATCTTTGCTCTTGGTATGCCTCGAGTTCCTTCAGGTGCCTGCTATATGTGGTCCATGTTTCTGGCCCATACAGTAGGGTGGGTAGCACTACCGCTTTGTACCCCAGAATTTTTGTTCTGGCCTGAAGGTCGTGGTTTTCAAAAACCCTTTCACTCAATCTTGAGAAGGCCAGGCTGGCACAACTGAGGCCATGGTGTACTTTGATGTCAATGTTGGCATTGGAGGAGAGAAGGCTACCAAGATATGGGAACTGTTTCATGTTTTCGAGTTTGGTGTTGCCTACAGAGATGGGTGGGGGCAGAACATGCATATTTCTGTTGGGTGGGGGTTGGTTGAAGAAATGGGTCTTTTTATGGTAATGGGCAGGCTAAGCTGCTTGTATGCCTTTGCAGATGCGTCCAGTATGCTCCGTCGTCCTCTTCTATGGGGGATACTAAGGCATTGTCATCAGTGTACTGCAGCTCAATGATGGATGTGGCAGTGGTTTTACTTTTAGCCCTGAATCTGTTAATGTTCAAAAGTTTCCCATCAGTTCTGTACATGATTTTGACTCATTGAGGTAGATTTGGACCCGTGAGATGGAGGATGATGGCAGTGAAGACATAAAACAGGGTTGGGGCAAGGACACAGCCTTGTTTAACTCCTGCGTGGACATTGAAGGACTCTGTCTCATCTCCATAACTGCTGAGTACTGTAGTTGACATATTGTCATGTAATAGTCCCAGTACTCTGATATATTTGTCCGGGCTGCCTATTTTTGACAGAACTAGCCAGTGGGCCTGGTGGTTTACGGAATCAAAAGCTTTGGTTAAGTCTATAAAGGCCATGTACAATGGCTGATTCTGTTTGTGGGCATTTTCTTGGAGTTGCCAAGCGGTAAAAAACATGTCCATGGTGCCTCTGTTAGGACGAAAACCGCTATGGGATTCTGGCAGAATTTCCTCCGATATTGAGATATTGAGTCTGTTGGTCAGGACCCTAGCCAGATCTTGCCCTGTGGCAAGAACTGGCTTTGGACAGCTGACTTCGCTTTTGCGTGGGCAGCTCGTTTATTTTGGCATTTGATGTCATTCTGTCAGACGGTAAAGGCTTGCCTCTTGGTGTTGATTAACCATTGGATTTCCAGGTCATTCTCATCAAACCAATTTTGGTGGTTCTTCATTGTGTGTCCAAGAGTGGACATTAGGTGCCAGTGATTGCAGTCCTGAGCATATCGCAGTGGCTTTCAATATCATCTGGATACTGCTTGAGCATATATGTACAGAGTGTGGCCTGGAACTGTTGATGAGAGGAGGTATCAGTCAGTTGTTCAAGGTTGAGCTTGGGGCGTTTCTGCTTTTTCTGTGTCCTTCTTTTCTGGTGAAAATGGATGGACAGGTTGGAGCGGATAAGACGGTGTTCAGTCCAGCAGTCATCTGCACTGACCATCACTCTGGTGTTAAGTACCTCTTGTCAGTCTCTTTAATGGACGATAATGTAGTCAATGAGGTGCCAACTGTTAGAAAAAGGGTGCTTCCAGGTTATTTTAAATTTGTTGTTCTGGCAGAAGAGTGCGTTGGCTGTGTTCTAAGCATGTTGTTAACAACAGGATGCCGGTGGAGTTTGTGTTTCCAACTCCTTCCTTGCCAATTATGCCTCTCCAAAAGTTGTAATTTCATCCCACTCTGGCATTGAAATCTCCAAACAAGGATTAGCTCATCCTCCTTGGGGACTTTGGTGAGAACATTGCCCAGGTTGGCATAGAGGGTCTCCTTTACTTCATCTTTTGAGTCAAGTGTTGGAGTGAATGCACTGATAACAGTGATGCTTTGTACAAGTGCCAGTCGTGCTGTCATCAGGCATTCATTGATACCCAGAGGAAGTTCAGCAAGGTGGCAAATGAAGCTGTTTTAAAGCCAACACTGTGGATCCTCGGCTCATCAGCTGCTTTTCCTTCCCAGAGGAAAGTGTAACAACCCTTCTCCTCTTTCAACTGCTCTTGGATGACCAGTCTCTCACACACACACACACACACACACACACACACACACACACACACACACACACACACACACACATACATTCTCAAGTCTAGTTTATTTGTATAGCCTTTATTCAGCCTCTGTGGCGTTAACACACATACAGTGAAAAGCAGCTAGACACAGTAAATGAGAATGGATGGCACCCTCCATTGTTAGGCCTCGATTTGGATGGGGAAAATTCTGTCACACTTGTTCATGTTTAGCCATTAAGCCTGGTATTATTTCATGACTATTGTACATTTTTGATTCGAAAGCTCTTTTCTCCCATTCCAGTTCCACAGTGCCCAGTGATCGCTGAATAAATTAGATAGACGCAATGCTGAAAACACACTGAATTTTTCATTTGTATAGTTTGGTGCCGGTGCCAGCTTTCTTATAGTGATGGAGCAAAGACACTGTGTTAGCGTTACAAGCTATAGCGTGTCCCCTGTCTCTCTGTTTCCAGGTGAGACTGGTATCGGCAAATCCACACTGATGGACACTCTGTTCAACACCAACTTTGAGAACTTTGAGTCCTCCCATTTTGAGCCAAAGGTGAAGCTGAGGGCCCAGACCTATGACCTGCAAGAGACCAACGTGCGGCTTCGCCTCACTGTGGTGAACACAGTGGGTTTTGGTGACCAGATGAATAAACAGGAGAGGTGGGCTGATGAGGAGAATGATGTGATGGAGTGTGTAACTGATAGCAGCGTGTACAACTTGTTTATATATTTGTAGAGGATTTAAACAAGGGTTATGGATATAACTTCTCAAGTGCTTTCCTTTGACTGTAATGCCTAAAAAGTTTTCTTTTTAAATCAAGTGCTAAGGGCTAGGGTTAGTCATTTTGTGTATTTCTTTGCCGTACATTGTCCTGGCACACGTAGAAACTCATTAACCCTGCCAACACTACCTGAAAACCCATCTCGCTCTTGCAGCTACCAGCCGGTGGTGGACTATATTGACCGTCAGTTTGAGAGCTACCTGCAGGAGGAGCTGAAGATCAAGCGCTCGCTTCACAATTACCACGACTCGCGTGTCCACGCCTGCCTCTACTTCATCTCCCCCTCGGGCCACTCCCTCAAGTCTCTGGACCTGGTCACTATGAAGAAACTAGATAGCAAGGTGAGGAGGAGACTGTGTTTGTTTGTGTGCGTTTTACAGATGTCTTCTGATCGAGAACAATTGAATCATTTGGTCTGGATTTTGGTATTGAAACACTTGAAAAATTGCTTTTGTCCTCTGGATAGATCAAATTTGAATTGATGAATTAACAGACAAGTTCAGTTAGTCTGCTCCGGCCAAGTAAAACGTGGCTTGGACGATGAATAGTTTCATTTTTTAAAGTAAATTTCAACCCAGGAAACTCACTTTACATGAGATTTTAGCCGGCACGAAAATGGTAGTTGACAAGCGGCACATAGCGTAGATAATTTCATGGAATTACATAAAACACCGGTCCTGATCAAACCGGAAGTCACTCCAATTACTTGTCTGTCATCATGATATCGTTCTTTCTCTCTGTCTTTCTGTCTGCTTTTTTTTTTTCTTGGTTCTATATCCACTTCCATTCACTGGTTCTGTCTGTGGTGGTGCAGATAAATCATGTTTGCTTACCTGATAATTTTGGACCCATATCGTCTGTCTCTATACAGAGCCCTGGTCTGTAGCAAGCAATCTCAACCAGACGGGTTTTTTTTTTCCTGCGAGATAGAGGGGGAGAGGCAGGAGTGAGTGTGTCATGCTCAGTGCTCATTTTTAGATTCTTGTCCCAATGTTATGATTATGTCTGGCTTTTGGAGAGGCATGCTATCCCACTAACGAACCGTTCCCTTCATTCTTGTGGCGGCCTGAAACTTTCCCATGCTCTGCGAGTGGCTGTGTGTGTTGACCTGAGTGTTTGCTGTGTTTGTGCGAGCGCGCCGCTGTGTAGTGTGGGAGTAAGCCAGGGATTTGCATGTGAATGGAGTGACAGAGAGCAGTAGAATGCCGTGAAACCCCTCTGTCTCCATGTCCCGCTCTCTCACACTGGCCGTCCTTTTGTGTCACTGTACAGAGAGACCGAGAAAATGGCACTCGTTGAAACTACCCCAACGACAGAGAGAAAGACAGTTAGTCACTCAGACAGTTATTGGTATGCTTTTACACACTTTCCCCCCCTTTCTCTGCCAAGATCAGGATTGTGTGTGTGTATGTGTGTGGGGTCCAGCCTCAAGGCATGTACATCGACAAGGGATCAGACGACAGAGGAATGGAATGTAGGATAACTCGGATGGCAAAATAGTCCGTTGGGCCACTAGTCACCACGATTTGTTGCTTGCTAGCATGGAGAAGGTTTCTAAAGCTAGTGGGTGGAGGGTTTCCCTGTCATCTCAATCACATCCACTGTAGTAAAGTTTCTTTGTGGCTATTTACTTAAGCACAGCCGTAAAAACGGCTATGGTTGATCTCTCAGCTAATACCCTTCATTTGCCTGCACATGAACAGGGGGGGATAGCCTAAAGTAAGTTTTGAGGTAATGTAAGTCCATGTTCAACCATCTCTGAAATTGAGGGTTTAGATATCATTGCATACAAGCTCGCCTTAGAACTTGCTATTATTGGGGGATTTGATATCATTAGAACTTCACAAATGATTTTAAATGTCTGAATTGGCGCTTCCCACCATGTCCTGCAGTGTCAGAATCCATTATTCTAGAAGATTTACTAGACTTCTGGGAAATTGGCTAAGAATCCGTAACAGTCTATAGTTAGACTGTAGATGAGAGTAAATCATGTTAATGAAGAGAAAATGTAGATTAAAAATACGAGTAGGGGGCATCCCGGTAGCGTAGCGGTCTATTCCGTTGCCTACCAACACGGGGATCACCGGTTCAAATCCCCGTGTTACCTCCGGCTTGATCAGGCATGCTACAAACACAATTGGCCGTGTCTGCGGGTGGGAAGCCGGATGTGAGTATGTGTCCTGGTTGCTGCCTCCTCTGGTCACTCGGGGGCACCTTTTCGAGGGGGAATAGCGTGATCCTCCCACTGTCAGGTGGCTGGCGACTCCACATGTATTGGAGGAAGCAGGTGGTAGGCTGCAGCCCTCCCCGGGTCGGAACAGTAGGGTAATTGGCAGGATAGAATTGGGAGAAAAAGGGGGGGAGTAAAAAAAAAAATAGTAGAGAGGGGAAAATGAACGTCTTTGTAATGGCCGAATGTGTAATGAGCAGGTTTCTCTCGTGCTGCAGGTGAACATCATCCCAGTGATAGCCAAGGCTGACACCATCAGTAAGAGCGAGTTACACAAGTTCAAGATCAAGATCATGAGCGAGCTGGTGAGCAACGGGGTTCAGATCTACCAGTTTCCCCTGGACGACGAGACTGTGGCCAAGGTCAACACCACCATGAACGTAAGCAAAAGACACGCACATATTGTAAGAGTTGACAATATAAACGGTTTTATTTGTCTCAATATGATTTTGTTAAGCTTGATGGTATATTACAGTTAAAAAAAACCATTGTGTAGTTTTGTTGTGGTTAACTGAAAAGGACAGCCAGGTCTAGAAGTACGTACCTTTGGAAGCAGTTGGGTGAAACGTGAAAGCATCTCATATCTCGTACTTCTCACCAGCTATTCCTTTTCTTTTCATATGGAAAACTTTTGATATGAAGCCTGTACCTCTGAGTGTTTCACTGTTCCCACTTTCAGTATTTTCTTTTTGTTGCTCATTTTGGGAAAAAAAAATACTGAACTTATCTGTTGTGTTACCTACTGTTGAACCAGTCTTACCCCTGCAGATTAGACAAATGGTAGTTTCAGTAGTTTGTCTATGTTCAGACATGCAGCCCAAATCCCATTTTTTTTGGCTCATCTGCGTTTGAATCTAAAGGTTTTTCTCTAGTCAGAGCAGCGATAAATCACGTTGAGTTTTGTTTTCGATTTAGGCTCTCACCACAGTCGTATGTAGTATACCATCCGATTCAAATCGTGTTTTTGTAGACACGATCACAGGCACCTCCTCCTGCCCCGATGTGTCACTTACGCCATCGGGCACGAATGCGACCGTACATCACATGAGTGACTAAACCAAACCGTGGAACATGTCTGCTGCGCTGTAGGGGAACGCGCCAGGGCAGGCCAAACGCAGAAATTTAGAAATAACTTAGAAAACAATTTATTAAAGTCCACTGGTCTCTCTCTCACATTCAAATGCTTTTTTTTTGGGGGGGGGGGGGGGGTTCCCTCTTTTTCTTCCAATTGTACTTGGCCAATTACCCCACTCTTCCGAGCCATTCCGGTCGCTGCTCCACCCCCTCCACCGATCCGGGGGAGGGCTGCAGACTACTACGCCTCCTCCGATACATGTGGAGTCGCCAGCTGCTTCTTTTCACCTGACAGTGAGGAGTTTGACCAGGGGGACGTAGCACGTGGGAGGATCACGCTATCCCCCCCCCCCCCCGAACAGGTGCCCCGATCGACCAGAGGAGGTGCTAGTACAGCAACCAGGACACATACCCACATCCGGCTTCCCACCCGCAGACACGGCCAATTGTGTCTAGGGACGCCCGACCAAGCCAGAGGTAACACGGGGATTCAAACCGGCGATCCCCGTGTTGGTAGGCAGCAGAATAGACCGCGACGCCACCCAGATGCCCCATTCAAACGCTTTTGCACTTATAGGTGAAGTATTTGGAGATAAAAATGGATTTCCAAAGCACTGACCCTTAGTCTGTCCGCCTCTACCCAAAACCCACAGTAACGCCGTGAATAGAGGATAATGTATTACCGTTTAAAGTTTACCCATGTAAAAAATGTTCTTTTAGCTATGTCAACATTGGGCCTCGTTCATGAATCGGTGTCTAGATTCAGGGCTTAACCAGGCTCCATGTCTTTTCTATAAGACGAGCTTGAGGACTAAAAACTCCACGAGTGTGTAAGAACAAACTTGTATGTAAGATTATGTCATGAATAAGGCCCATCGCTCCTGTGAGGTAGTCGTCCTGCTTATAGCCTCTAGGTTATGGGTGAAGTAGGTCACTATTTTCATTTGGCCACAAGAGACAAAGCCTACCATAAATGGTGGTCACCTGACAACTGACAAGCATGTCTGTCAAATTGCATGCATCAAGTCGATTGACAGCCAGGAGGTACGCCCCTTCTCTGAGCTTCTGGTTAGAAGGGCGGGGTTATCTGTGAAACTCAGACTAATTCTGCACTGCTGCTACACTGGTAGAGGAAACTTGCTAACAGTAGACTCTTAAGCCTCCTGCAGACTGTGCGATTTGGGCCGTCTCAAACGAAAGATGACTAGACGTGGCGATATCTTTGGTCGTGGCTCCAAAACGGCGGTCCTACGTCGCACTGTGAGACAGGTTCAAAGACGGCCGTTATTGCGGTCTTGCGCCCGAAGAAAACCCGGGACAAAAGTCTTGACAGTGTCAGAAATTTAGGATAACCATCTCACAATGTGACTGCTGCTACGACCTACGTCTACTAACCAGCCAATAGAAGTGCAGCATGAAATGACGCACTGGTCAGTGTGACGCAGAATCTGTGCTGGCGCTAAACACAAACAACCAGACTGTTAGCATCTGTGACCCAAACACGATGGACTCGATTCCTGCTTGGCGTCATTTTGCTCCACCAGCGGCGTAGGTTGATTACACCCGCTGATGCGGCAAGCACGCTGATGATGTTTTCATGGACTTGAGTTGTAGACGGCGATTCAGTAGGTGTTATCGTACAGTCTACATACATCACACTTGATGTCGGACCCAAGTTTATTACACTGCAAAAAATGAAATCTTAACAAGTGAAAATATCTTGTATTTGGTACAATAAGGCCAATATTGAGTATAATTATCTTGAATTATCTTATTCCACTGGCAGATAATTTTGCTTATTTCAAGTTTTTTTTTCCTGATTTTGGTCAATTTAATCTTGTTTTAAGAAAACAAGATTAACATTTATTTAAAACAAGATTAAATTGACCAAAATCGAGAAAATAAGCAAAATTATCTGCCAGTGGAATAAGATAATTCAAGATAATTATACTCAATATTGGACTTATTGTACCAAATACAAGATATTTTCACTTGGTAAGATTCCACTTTTTGCAGTGTAGATCCATATGGCACAGGTATCACACAGTCTGTAGGGGGCGTTAGTCAGTTTGTCCACAATAAGAAAGGTTTTCAACAAAAACATCATACATACTGTAATTTTAGTCTCCATAGTTTCCCAACACGCTGTGTTTGTGTGTGTGTGTTTGTAGGGTCACCTGCCGTTCGCTGTGGTTGGCAGCACAGAGGAGGTGTGTGTCGGCAACAAAATGGTGAAAGCTCGCCAGTACCCCTGGGGTGTGGTACAAGGTAGGACACCTCGCTGTCCTGTCTGTCTGTCTGTATGTCAGGGCTCTGCACTACATGTGTAGTACATGTGCTCCGAAATGGGAAAAAAAAAGTAGGAACACACACAGAAATGTAGGAGCACCGTGAAAATGTTCAAGCAACACAGAGTTTATTAACAAACAGTTGATTACATACATAGTTTCATATTTTACTCTCTGTGTGTGTGTGTGTGTGTGTGTGTGTGTGTGTGAGAGAGATATCTGTGGTGGAAGTTAAGTGGGAGACTGCAATGTCCCCACTGTGATAGGCAATATAATAGACTGTCACGCCACCTGCTGGTGTGCAAATATGATGTGAAAACCGGTGGAGTATGAAAGTGGAAGACCCTCACATCTAGACACTAGGCGTGGGCCTTCAAATATTGAAAACAGCATTGACACAGCTTTTAAAACTCTGAAACATTGAAACAGTTTTGAAATGAAACATTGCAAGAGCTCTTTAAAACACTCCGTTTGTAGCAATGAAGCGCCGAAACAACTTTTTGAAACATTGAAACAGTTTTAAAATATTGACACTATGTTAGCCTGTATAGTGTAGCAAATTCGGGGGGGCAGCCAGGAACCGCTGCAGCCTGGACGTGAACCCAGGTACACTACCCCCCTCCTCCAGGAAGCGCGTCCCTGCACTTCAGCATACCAGCTCCCTCATGCCTCTGGGCGCATGCGCCTCCGATGGTGTCACGGTCTCACCAGCCCGCTTCTGACGCCAATGTAGCGAATTCGGGCGGAGGCAAGGAACCGCCGCAATCAGTTAAAAGTATGCAGAAGCATCAATAATAACAACTCTCCCAACAACACTGACCAGAACGTAAGCCGGGGATCCTCTATTTGGTGTGATGCCACGTGAAATGGATTCATGTTTCATAAGTTGCTTGGTTCACATACCAAAAGCCTACTTCTCTTGGTCTTGGTCATACTTCTCATGTAACGATGAGCATCATGAGTCCTTGTACACGGTGACAAGTCATACACATTTTTACAATAATTTACTTGAAAATTGGTAAATTTAGCTCCGCACTCACTTTCGAGTTTACTTTGGAAAGGAATTATCAGTGTGGGGTGGAGGTACAGACTGTCGGCTTTCATTTTCATACCCCCCCCCCATTTTCAATGTAAACTGAATTGCCGGGTGTTCTGTTTCTTTTTGTGTTCGGTATATAGGCTATTTGTGGGCAGCACGGTGGCCCAGTGGTCAGCGCTGTCACCTCACAGAAGAAGGTCCTGGGTTCGAACCCCGGGGTTGTCCAACCTCGGGGGTCATCCCAGGTCGTCCTGTGTGTGGAGTTTGCATGTTCTCCCCGTGTCTGTGGTCGGTTTTCTCCGGGTGCTCTGGTTTCCCCCACCACCATTAAAAAAAAAAAAAAAAGACATGCATGTTAGGGTTAATACTCCTGTCTGTGCCCCTGACCGAGGCCTGGCAGGAAGAACAGGAGTTGGTCCCCGGGTGCTGCACGGCGGCTGCCCACTGCTGCTAGCTACACAGCTGGGATGGGTTAAATGCAGAGGAAGAATTGCCCCATGGGTATTAATAAAAACGTAGTAGTAAAAAAAAGAAAATAGTAATTCAAGGTAAAGTGCAGCGGTCTTCTTACCATAGTTACACACATTCTTGCCTTTATTGCATAGCGAAAGTTACGATTTGTTTGTGCACACACACACACTTACTGCCTGTCGGCTTTACATGAGAAAAATGCCCGTTGACAAGAGAAATATGCTGCAGTTTGTGGATGAAGCAAACGCATATCTGTTTTGCGTGACATCATGCCAACTTGATTAATAATTCAATTTAAAATTCAGAAATCAGAACAAAAATAGGCTATAGATTACATTCATCAAAATGTGTGAGTATAGCAGTAATTGCATCACTTTCCAGCACACCCAACTGAATGGTTCTGCCGTGACCAAAGATCGGTTAGTCCTCTAGCTGCAGGGCTATATGAGGCTGTCCACCATGTGGTGATAGCGAGCGCCAAACACAGCTGAATGAACGGGGTCACAGGGACTTCGACTCTGTAAGTGTCTTTATGCATGCTCAGAGATGCTGTTTAATGAGTTTGGTTTAGTAAATGCTGGATCTCAGTGTGAAAATGTAAGTGTGCATCATCTCCCCAAGGTTTGTCTACATAAAGCCGGTGGTGTCTGACAGACACTGCTGGCTCCATGTGTGATGAACCAACGATCAGACGGACAAATGAATGAATGGACAGACATGCAGACACCGATCCGTAGTCCCTTCCCTGATCATTGTGGGACAACAATGGCTCTGCCAGCGCTGCGCCATTTTGTCTGTTGCCATTTGAATAATATCATTTGTTGTTGTGTGTGCTTGTGAAAATGTGTTATGTGGGTGTGCTTTTCCAGGTCTGTTAATTTCAATGGTGTCGGTGGTGAGAAGTGAGTGTTTTTCAGTGTGATTGTATTGCAGCAGTTCTTGCTGTAAATTTTTTTATTAGTAATGTGTGTGTGTGTGTGTGTGTGTGTGTGTGTGTGTGTGTGTTAGTGGAGAATGAGAACCATTGTGACTTTGTGAAGCTGAGGGAGATGCTGATCTGTGTCAACATGGAAGACCTGCGGGAACAGACTCACACACGCCACTATGAGCTCTATAGACGCTGTAAACTGGAGGAGATGGGCTTTAAAGACACCGACCCGGAGTGCAAACCTGTCAGGTGAGGCAGTAGAACACACACACACATACAGAGTGGGGAAAAAAATCATTATAGAGGAGACTGAGGTGTGTGTGTGTGTGTGTGTGCACATGTTCAGCCTGCAGCAAACCTATGAAGCCAAGCGGCAGGAGTTCCTGGGGGACCTGCAGAGGAGAGAGGAAGAGATGAGACAGATGTTTGTCCAGAGGGTGAAGGAGAAAGAAGCCGAGCTTAAAGACGCAGAGAGAGAGGTATATGGGAATACTCACACCCTCTTCTAAACTCAGACCTCTGCAACCACCACTCAGTTGAGCATGATGGGTCACAGAAAGAGGTTATGCAGACATACACTGATCATCCAAAACATTAAAACCACTGACAGGCAAGTGAATAACATTGATAACATTGATTATCTCATTACAATGACACCTGTCAAGGGGTATATTAGGCAGCCATTGAACAGTCAATTGTGGTAGAACCAGGAAAAAGAGGCAAGTGTAGGGATCTGAGCGACTTTGACATGGGCCAAATTGTGATGGCTAGACAACTGGGTCAGAGCATCTGCAAAAAGGCAGGTCTTGTGGGGTGTTCCCGGTATGCAGTGGTCAGTACCTACTAAAAGTGGTCCAAGGAAGGACACCTGGTGAACCGGCAACAGGGTCATAGGCACCCAAGGCTCATTGATGTGCATGGGGAGTGAAGGCTAGCCCCGTCTCGTCCGATCCCTCAGAAGAGCTGCTGTAACTCAGATTGCTGAAAAAGTTAATGCTGGCTATGGTAGATAGGTGTCATAACACACTGCATTGCAGCTTGCTGCATAAGGGGCTGCGTAGCCACAAACCGGAGTGCCCATGATGACCCTTGTCCACCGTTGAAAGTGACTATAATGTGCATGTTAGTGTCATAACTGGACCATGGAGCAATGGAAGAAGGTGACCTGGTCTGATGAATCACGTTAATTTTTACATCATGTGCGTGGCACCAGTAATGCACTATGGGAAGCAGGCAGAGGTGGTGTGATGCTCTGGGCAACGTCCTACTGGGAAACCTTGGGTCCCGGCATTCATGTGGATGTTGCTTTGACACGTGCCACCTACCTAAACATCATTGCAGACCAGGTACTTCCCTTCATGGCACTGGTATTCCCTGATGACAATGACTTCTTTCAGCAGAATAATGCACCCTGCCACACTGTAAAAATTGTTCAGGAATGCTTTGAGGAACAAAACAAAGAGTTCAAGGTGTTGCCCTGGCCTCCAAATTCCCCAGATCTCAATCCGATCAAGCATCTGTGGGATGTTCTGGAAAAACAAATCCGATCCATGGAGGCCCCACTTCTTAACTTACAGGACTTAACCTCTTGAGACCATGCGGAATGAAGTATAAGGTGCAGAAATGTGCATGTGAAGCATGGCATCATATGAGGGCGCCTGGTCTCAGGTTCTGCTGGTAACGTCTTGGTGCCAGATACCACAGGACACCTTCAGAGGTCTTGTGGAGTCCATGTCTCAATGGGTCGGAGCTGTTTTGGTAGCACGAAGGGGACCTTCACAATATTAGGCAGGTGGTTTTAATGTTTTGGCTGATAGGTGTATATTGGGGATTTTGTGCAGTTGTTGCTGTATGCGTTGAAACTGCAAATTAGACAGTGCAAAAAAAATGTTAAGTGCTTGTCTGCAAACTTACATTTGCAATAAGCTTTGTACGGGACTTTATCTTATTTTAGTCTTTTGGACATGTCATTTCTCTGGCATGGGAAATTATATGTTCACAACAATCATATCCTCATTTGTCTCTGATAGTCCACCTCCTGTTAAGCTAAATGACACTTCAGTCTCACCACATGTTTGTGTGCATATTTCTCTTTTTGTCTATCCAGCTGCAGAGCCGTTTTGAGCAGCTGAAGCGGCTCCATGCGGAGGAGAAGGCAACCCTTGAGGAGAAGAGGAGGCTCCTGGAGGAAGACCAGAGTTCCTTCAGCAAGCGACGTGCAGCAGCTCAACTTCTGCAGGCCCAGAGCCTCACAGCTAATGGCAAGAAGGACAAGGACCGCAAAAAGTAAGGCATGCACAAATACAGGCCATAATAATCAGTAATTCCGAAGGCAGCAGGGCCCGTCGTGGTAAGGAGAGCCTTCTTCAACCAGTAGGCCCAGGTTCAAGCCCATGTTGGCCAGCATCTGCTGGTGTCCTCGATCAATAACGTTCTCACCCTCCTGTGGAGAAGAGCAACTAAAGAAGCAAATCATCTCTTCCAGGCTCAGTAATTGACCACAAATAATTTGGAAGCAAATTGAAATCCATGTATTGGCGCTACATTTGTGCTTTCTAGAATACCTAGAATTTCAGAGTCCCAATCCAGGCAATAAGAAATACAACAACTTAGCATGTATTCTTCAAAAAGGGCTTGTTGATCAACACAAACGTAAACATGTAGTGTCATCGATGCGAAGCACAGTTGTGACTTTGTTGTGAACGGAACGGCACAAGATCATTTTCTCAAGTTTGTAATTGGAAGTAGGTCTGGTGTTGACTGCGCATTTTCAACTGGGTAGCTAACATTTCCTATTACTTACATTTTATCCTGACTGGATGCTTAACATTGAAAATTGTACAATAGATGCTTTAGCAGCAGTTCAACGGAGCGAAAGTTAACTTGTCTGATTCAAGTTCTTAGCTCACCAACAAGCCAGAAAAGCAAGCTGACACACAGAAACACTTAAAACCTTCTATCAAAAGATTGGTTTGTTCTAGAGCATGTATAATTACTGGCGTTTCTGTGAAAACCTCGAGATACTTTATTGATTCCCATAGGGAAATTTACTCTGCATTTAACCCATCCTAGCTGTGTAGCTAGGAGCAGTGGGCAGCTGCTGTGCAGCACCCAAGGGGCCAGCTCCAGTTCGTCTTGCCATGCCTCGGTCAGGGGCACAGACCGGAATACTAACCCTAACACACATGTCTTTTTGATGGTGGGGAAAACCAGAGCACCTGGAGAAAACCCACCACAGACATGGGGAAAACATGCAAAGTCCACACAGAGGAGGGCCTGGGATGACCCCCAAGGTTGGACAACCCGGGGTTCGAACCCAGGACCTTCTTGCTGTGAGGCGACAGCTGTAACCACTACGCCACAGTGCCACCGTGAAAAAGATTCTGAGGTCAAAACAGTGGTTCCGCACTACACCCCCCCCCCCGTCATGCCTTTGTGCCCCCTAGGGGGGGGTGCACCACATGCAGCCCTCCGTCCCATGAGTGGATGCTCCCACTCATAAGACAGCGGGCTGTGGGCATTCTGCTTCCCTTTGCCACATCCCATCTCTGTGAGATGGGCTTTTCTTCCGTTGCCTGACTTAAAACAAAGTACAGATTTGAGCTCAACATGGAGCATGACTCGAGAGTGGCAGTATCAAGCCTGCAACCCCGTTTTGAAAAGACGTGTAGTGCAAAACGGGCTCATTGCAGCTACTAATGCAGTGATGAGACTTGAGCTCTCACAAATTGACCTACTCATCGTTTTTCCCAAAAATCTGCATTTGTTCTTTTTTTGCACAGATTGAACTTTATTGTTATTGTTCCAGCGAAGTGATTTTTAAAAAAAATTATATTTCATTTCCCTCTGGTTTTGAAAAAGCACACAGACTGATGGAGCATCCTAGTGACAAATGTCACAAGAAGAGGTTTGATAAAGTTGAAGTGGAACTTGCGTTTGTTATTGTCTGTGAATGTTCTCAATCATCCAGGTCATGGTTATCCAAAGGAGTTGAATTGAGTGCAGCTGGACTTGGTATATATCCGTGAAGACGTTTCGCCTGTCATCCAAGAGGCTTCCTCAGTTCGTGCCTTTCTGACTAGACCAAGCTAGTCTGACTGGCTGGTGATGAGACTCCAATATTTATCCTCTTTGGAGTCGTTGTCAGAGCTATTGATGTCCATGGCTCTTTGTGTTCCGATGTTTAGCCATGCCCGATGTTAAGCAGTGACGGTCGTTAGGGGTGTTAGTTTCGACTTCGTTAGTGCTCCATTCAGTGGTCATGAGTCGTTGGAGCCGTTAGTGACCGACTGTTATTCTTGGAGGCTTGCGTTTGTTATTTGCACAACAGAAATTACTGAAAGAAAAGTGAAAGGAATGTTCATGATCTTGATGTTATGTAAGTAAAATTAGACTTGGTCCACTTTGTCACCATTTTGTTGGGGCGGGGGGCATGAAAATGTTTCTTCCTCCAAAGGGGGGCATGACGGAAAAAGTTTGAGAACCACTGCATGAGCCCTACCAGCTCTCTACAGAGGGGCACTCCTCGATGTCGTGTTTTTTCTGTCGACTACACAACAGTACTTGGCTAGATACAGTGCTTTTAAACTCCAGGCTTGCTGACGTGACTCTGTCTCTCTTTCAGCTCTGGCTTCATGTGAAGACATTGTGTCCCAAAGTACCTCCAGTATGACCTAGCCTGGTACACAACTGCCGGCACCCGGCCCAGCAACATCCTCTCAACGGCCAGTTTCTGAACACTAACCAGAAAAACAATCTCACCAACCAGCAGTGTGTATGTGTGTGCACCAAAGTTAAGTTAATGTTTTCGCTTTACGGTGTCCCGAAACATCAAAAATCCTCTGTCCATTTTGGTATGATGTTTGATTTTCCTTTTTGTTGCGGTTTTAAACCTTTATTTAGTATCATATTTTTTATATTTATCCATTTTATGTAATTTTTCATATACCTCTTTTGATTTTTGCCAGTTCTGATGGGCATCACGGTGACGTCGGTCCACAAAATGCCGCTTGAAATTTCCTTTATAGATCCCAAACATAGATTCCAGTACTTGGATAGCTATCAGAAGGATAGTGGGTTTTACATAACAAGTCGGGAGCGTCCCTCTCTTTTGTTTACACGGCTAATCCAAAGCTAATAAGCTGAAGTGTAACCGAGATGTGCCAGGAACGTTGTATGTCTGTGAATCAATGCAATATATACCGTACAAGATGAGGGAGAGCCAGATCTGGTCTGCATGCTTTTGATCTCTAGGAGTCAGATATTAAATTCTCCTCCTGTACATTAGAATAAGGTTAAACTGTTAACCAAATGTTCCACTGACTAGATTTCACCTGTCAGTAATTATTGTTGTTGACAGGGGTAAGAATGGGTTGTAGTCAGAGTGGAGCGGTCTCTAAAGAGTAAGCCATGACACTATTGTGCTAGTATTCAAGAGGGTGACTTTTCGTAGCCAACTCCAACTGGTCCCAGTGCCTCCCCTATGACTCCAATACTAGTATCTAAAATGTGCATGTGCCTTATCTGTGTACAGCGTACCTACCTACACACACGATTATGCAGAAACTACCATTTACAGCCAGGGAAACACATCAGTGCCTAATTCATTGTAATACTTTTCCATGACACATTTAAACTACTTTTATGTAAAGAATAAACGATGTTATTTGCGATCATTTCCTCAATACCTAAATAAATCTTTGTATTTTTGCCATTATTAATTCTGCCTGTCTCTTTTCTTCTACAAACCACACTCACCAATCAAGGAGTTGGTTAAAGCTGACACGCTGAAACTCAAGTCAAATTGATAAACTACGAAACAGCAATAATGTGAAAAAAGTGTGACCGACCAGAGGAGGCGCTAGCGCAGCAACCAGGACACATACTTATATCCAGCTTCCCACCAGCAGACACGTCCAATTATGTCTGTAGGGACGCCTGACCAAGCTGGAGGTAACACGGGGATTCAAACTGACGATCCCCGTGTTGATAAGCAATGGAACAGACTGCCACGCCACCCGGACACCCCATATAAGTCTATTTTCAATCTGACTCTCGAATCTACATTCTAACCTTTTGGGGCTCTTGTTCTGGGTCCATCTCCCTCGGCCACGAATAGACTCAGCTCAGTCCAAATTGTGATACTCTATCAATCTCCTGGCTCATACTCACTATTTCTTGAGGAATCTGGAGAATTTGTCTCAGGTCTTGTTACTCACTCTGATGAGATTTTAATTCTTGGTGATTTCAATATTCATCTGCATAAGGCTGCTGATCCTCTAAGTAAAGCCTTTCAGGAGCCTTTTGATACTTTTGGGTTCACTCAGTTTGTTCAATAGTCAACTCATTGCAGTGGTAACACCTTTGATTTGGTAGGGATAGCTGTTTCTGATCTGAATGTCATGCCAACAACATCTGCTGTGTCAGATCATTTTCTGTTCAAATTTGAAGCATTATTGGCCTGTCCTGTTAATGTCGGCACAGATGTAATTGCCACTCGCCACATTGGTCCATCCACTGTAGCTGCGTTTGGCCAGCAGCTGCCTGAAGTCTTGGCTCCTTCTCCTTTCACTGTAGAGACAGACTCTGTTGAAAATCTCACTAGTGACTTAAATGTGGCCCTCTCTAGTCAGCTCGATTCAGCTGAACCTCTCACTACCAGAGCTAGGTGATGAAAGAGGCCTATTCCCTGGCTTTACAATGAGACACGTGCTGCTCTTAAGTGGGCCTGCAGGAGACTGGAACGTAAAAGGCAAAAATCAAAATTGGAAGTTTTTTTTACCTATATTGGCATGAGTGTTTATTGAAATACAAGCGTGCTTTATCTGCTGCAAAACAGCGTGTGTCGATCAATATTAAACTTAACCCCAGATTTCTCTTTGACACTGTATCTAAACTTACTAAAAAGCAGCCATCTATTAGCTGCTCACCATTCATGGCCCATGAGTTTCTAGACTTTTACTGCAATAAGGTTGATGAGATCATAAACAAAATTAATTCAACTCCAGCTACTCCTTCAGATTCTGTCTTACCAAATTCATTTCTATACAATGAGTCACTGATAGTCCCAGTTATTACAGCTTTTGAGACCATCTCTCTTGATACTTTGACGAAGCTCGTGTCAGCTTCTAAACCAACTACTTACCTACTTGATGCTTTACCAGCAAAACTTTTTATTAAAGACCTCTGGCCTTTCCTGGGACCTACAATGCTAGACATTATTAATTTATCACTTACTACTGGCACTGTTCCCCGCAGTTTTAACACAGCAGTGTTTAAACCTCCTACTTAAAAAACTGCACCTCGATCCAGGGTCTCTTAATAACTATCGGCCAGTCTCTAATCTACTATCTGCCAGTCTCTAATCTTCCATTCTTTTCTAAAGTACTAGAGTTGTGTATCAACAACTTTTGACCCATATAGAAGAAAACTATCTAGTGGGGAGAACAAGTATGTGATACACTGCCAATTTTGCAGGTTTTCCCACTTACAAAGCATGTAGAGGTCTGTAATTTTTATCATAGGTACACTTCAACTGTGAGAGACGGAATCTAAAGCAAAAATCCAGAAAATCACATTGTATGATTTTTAAATAATTAATGTGCATTTTATTGCATGAAATAAGTATTTGATCGCCTACCAACCAGTAAGAATTCTGGCTCTCACAGACCTGTTAGTTTTTCTTTAAGAAGCCCTCCTGTTCTCCACTCATTACCTGTATTAACTGCACCTGTTTGAACTCATTACCTGTATAAAAGACACCTGTCCACACACTGAATCAATCAGACTCCAACCTCTCCACAATGGCCAAGACCAGAGAGCTGTCTAAGGACATCAGGGACAAAATTGTAGACCTGCACAAGGCTGGAATGGGCTACAGGACAATAGGCAAGCAGCTTGGTGAGAAGGCAACAACTGTTGGCGCAATTATTAGAAAATGGAAGAAGTTCAACATGACGGTCAATCTCCCTCGGTCTGGGGCTCCCTGCAAGATCTCACCTCGTGGGGCATCGATGATCATGAGAAAGGTGAGGGATCAGCCCAGAACTACACGGCAGGACCTGGTCAATGACCTGGAGAGAGCTGGGACCACAGTCTCAAAGAAAACCATTAGTAACACATGACGCCGTCATGGATTAAAATCCTGCAGCGCATGTAAGGTCCCCCTGCTCAAGCCAGCACATGTCCAGGCCCGTCTGAAGTTTGCCAGTGACCATCTGGATGATCCAGAGGAGGAATGGGAGAAGGTCATGTGGTCTGATGAGACCAAAATAGAGCTTTTTGGTATAAACTCCACTCGCCGTGTTTAGAGGAAGAAGAAGGATGAGTACAACCCCAAGAACACCATCCCAACCATGAAGCATGGAAGTGGAAATATCATTCTTTGGGGATACTTTTCTGCAAAGGGGACAGGACGACTGCACCGTATTGAGGGGAGGATGGATGGGGCCATGTATCGCGAGATCTTGGCCAACAACCTCCTTCCCTCAATAAGAGCATTGAAGATGGGTCGTGGCTGGGTCTTCCAGCATGACAACGACCCGAAACACACAGCCAGGGCAACTAAGGAGTGGCTCCGTAAGAAGCATCTCTAGGTCCTCGAGTGGCCTAGCCAGTCTCCAGACCTGAACCCAATAGAATATCTTTGGAGGGAGATGAAAGTTCATGTTGCCCAGCATCAGCCCTGAAATCTGAAGGATCTGGAGAAGATCTGTATGGAGGAGTGGGCCAAAATCCCTGCTGCTGTGTGTGAAAACCTGGTCAAGAACTACATGAAACGTCTGATCTCTGTAATTGCAAACAAAGGTTTCTTTACCAAATATTAAGTTCTGTTTTTCTGATGTGTCAAATACTTCTGTCATGCAATAAAAAGCAAATTAATTACTTAAAAATCATACAATGTGATTTTTCTGGATTTTTGTTTTAGATTCCGTCTCTCACAGTTGAAGTGTACCTATGATAAAAATTACAGACCTCTACATGCTTTGTAAGTGGGAAAACCTGCAAAATTGGCAGTGTATCACATACTTGTTCTCCCCACTGTATATGAACCTTTTCACTCAGCTTCCAGGGCCTGTCACTCCACTGAAACTGCTCTGACCAGAGTGGTGAATGATCTTCTACTAGCTATGGACTCTGATTCCACTTCTGTGCTTCTACTACTGGACCTCAGTGCAGCCTTTGACACAGTTGATCACTGTTTACTATTATCCATCCATCCATCCATTATCTGAACCGCTTAGCCTGCTCTCAGGGTCACGGGGATGCTGGAGCCTATTCCAGCAGTCATTGGGCGGCAGGCGGGGAGACACCCTGGACAGGTCGCCAGGCCATCACAGCCCCCCCCCCACACACACACATTCATACCTAGGGACAATTTAGTACGGCCACCTCACCATGTCTTTGGACTGTGGGAGGAAACCAGAGCCCCCAGAGGAAACTCACGCAGACACGGGGAGAACATACAAACTCCACACAGAGGATGACCTGGGATGACCCACCAAGGTTGGACTACCCCGGTTAATTTTGGTGTCTCTGTTTTAGCTTTCTCTTGGCTGAAGTCCTACTTATCTGGAAGAACACATTGTGTCTACTATAATAATATTACATCAAAATTCTCTTAACATTAAATATGGTGTACCTCAGGGCTCAGTTCTTGGCCCTCTACATTTTTTCTTTGTATTTCACCTCTTGGCCAAATTATACACAGTGATGGAATACATTTCCATTGCTATGCTAATGATACCCAGCTGTATGTGCCTATAAGGGCTGATGTTCATACTCAAATGACTAATTTAGAGGCCTGGTTTGCTGCTGTGAAAAATTGGATGTTGATAAATTCCCTGCTTTTATATTAGGATAAAACTGAGATGCTGGTCATTGGCCCTGCTAGACCCAGACACCAATTTTATCAAGTAACAATAACAATCGACAACTCTGTGATTTCACAAAGTGTGGCAGCCAAAAATCTTTGTGCTACATTTGATCCCATCCTTTCCTTTGATAAGCACATTAAATAAATCACCAAGACTGCCTTTTTTCACTTATGTAACATAGCTAAAATTTATTCTTTCTTGTCCATGGATGATGCAGAGACTCTTAATACATGCATTTGTTTCATCCAGACTGGACTACTGTAATGTTCTGTTTTCAGGTCTGCTACATGGTTCAGAATGCTGCTGCTAGAATCCTAAAACTAGAAAATTTGACCATATTACACCAATTCTTGCCTCCTTTCATTGGCTTCCTACCCATGTTAGATCAGACTTCAAGGTGCTTCTGATGACTTATAAAATCCTAAATGGGCTTGCCCTATCTTACTTGTCTGATCTCCTTAAACCGTACATTCTGTCTCGAGCTCTTCACTCTCAAAATACAGGGCTCCTGTGTGACCCAAAGTTAAAAAGAAGTCAGCTGGTGGCAGGGCCTTTTCCTACCGGGCCCCTTCTTGTGGAATAACCTGCCTGCTGCCATCAGACAATCTATTGAGTCCTTTAAATCCAAACTTAAAACTCATCTTTTTGCCTTAGCCTACAATTATTTACCTTTGAGTACTTCATGACCTGTACTGCATGGCAGGTTGGTTTTCTGTCTCAATGAATTTACCAACCACTGTTCTGCTGGCGAGATTATAGAGTACAGATTATTGGCTATTGCAAACTGTTCTCTTCTCTCACGTCTTTTGTCTCTCTGAATGATGTCTTCTCCTTTCTCTTCTTCTGTGTGTGAATGGTGTGATGTGAGTCTCCCGTGTGCACGTGCAGTCTGTCCTCCTCCCAGAACTCCATGGTGATGGTGGTCGCCACCTGGACACTGCTTAGCATCCCCCCCATCACACATTGTTTTAATATATCTAATGAATCCATGTAATGTTGTTATCCTGTTTCAGTGTTATATCCTTCTCTCACTCAGACATGTGACTAATGTGGGGTTTTTTTTGTATTGTCTCTATGGTGATGGTGGTCACTTGGCTTGGGTCCTGGGCTGTTCTGGTGGCGTCTGGACACTGCTTGGCATCCTCCTCATAATAGTCTTCATATATTTTATAATTCCATTATAATTCTGTTATGCTCTCTCAATGTTGTATTGTGTAAATTGTGTAAACACAACATCATTGCTCGTTGTGCGTCTTGGGGGAGAGATCCCTCCTCTGCTGCTCTCCCTGAGCTTTCTGCCTACTTTTTTTTCTCCCTGTTAAAGGTTTGTTTTAGGGAGTTGTTCCTTATCCGATGTGAGGGTCTAAGGACGGGATGTTGTGTTGCTGTAAAGCCCCCTGAGGCAAATCTCTAATTTGTGACAACGGGCTACACAAATAAAACTTACTTGACTACGTGCATGATGATGCTATATTATTGTTAAATATGTATTGCGCCGAGATTATGCATGCAGTAGAACCAGAATCGCTATGTGAGTGTGACTGTGATTCATGCGCATGCATAACAATGAGCAAGGCCTCCCACCTCAAGTTTGCACAGGGCCTCGCACCCCACCCCCAACCCCCACGTGACATCCCTGTAAGTGATTACAGCCTCCTGCAAATTGACAGAAAAAAAAGGTGTATACCCTCCTCTACCTCACTGGTTCAGCTTATGGAGCCTCCGTTTTCATTTTATAATCCTCACAAGTGCTCAACTCCTCACTCTCGGGATCAAAATGTGTCCAATAAAGTCTGGACATAATTGCACAAAGATTGTGACCATCCACTAAAAGTTGACTCAAGTCGTACCCACTAAGTGACATAGCTGCCTTAATACCGCAGTGCGGCCCGAGACATAGAGCTTCATAAAACTACCCGTGGAGAATTCAAGTCATTTCACCCAGCGGTGGGAACGCTACAAGCGGGGCGCTCTCCCTTCCCCTCCCCCTCCCCCCGGGAGAGCAGCAGGCTGCTCAAACACCCGGGCACCGCCCGGCCCGGGTCTCTGGAGGGAGCCAGAGTTCCACCGAATCCTTTGCGTTGGTGCTGGTTGGAGTTCGGGTCGGGTTGGTGGTGATCGGTTTGACGGTTCGACGCGACAGGGGACCAAACGTGTCCGTGGCCAAGAGAGGCAGGGGTCCCTGCTCGGGCAGCGGTGTGGCAGGAAAGAGCGCCGAAGACGTGCGTGTGTGCGTGTGTGTGTATGTGTGGATAAAATGGAGCCGGAGGGCATCGGTGTGTACGTGGTCGCGCGTGCATGTGGGCTACACTCGTGCTCAGCGGGTGGCGTACGGGCGAGAAGGGGGTTAGTGCCAGAATCTGGAAGGAATATAGCTTGCATTGTGGACATATTGCTTTTGAGCTCGTGCATTAATGTCGAGATTTTTGCGCACACACTTCCGTCCAAGATAGCTGCCATCCGGCCGTGCACACACACACGGTCCCCTGTACCTTGTGCGAGTCACTCTAAATGCAAATAGAGGTGATTACCGGTGACAGACATCTAGGCAGGCAGGCCGGCTCTGCTGGGATCCCTCCACGGTGACAGGGCTGCCTTGCCAGAAGATGAGCTCGTCGTTTAGGGGCCGGCTTGCAACACTGGAATCACCAATTACTCACCTTGTCCAACCTCGGGTAGGCGCGGGACACGAAGCACGTGGAGACCAGGAGGCAGCGGAGCAGGATCAGAGGGAGAAAGGGATGCGTGAGAAAAAGAAGGTACCAAAGGGCACATGAATGTAAGGAGGGCAGGCATAGCCTTTTTCCACCAACAGGGAACGGGTTCGGTGACGGTTCGTAAACCCGTTTTTGAACGGTTCAGAGCAAAAAATAAATTGGTTGCGAACCCGAAAAGTTAGTTCCGAACCGGCACACAAAAACACCCCAGGTTTTTCAGCGCGAACCGTGACGACACCAATGGGCGTGTGACATTCCAGAGGAGGAAGAGAGGAGACAGCCTAACGGTCGATAATGAAGAAGAGAAGAAGAGAGGGGATAGCTTAGCGGTAGATAATGAAGAAGAGAGGAGATAGCCTAACGGTCGATAATGAAGAAGAGAAGAAGAGAGGAGATAGCCTAACGGTCGATAATGAAGAAGAGAAGAAGAGAGGCGATAGCTTAGCGGTAGATAATGAAGAAGAGAGGGGATAGCCTAACGGTAGATAATGAAGAAGAGAAGAAGAGAGGCGATAGCTTAGCGGTAGATAATGAAGAAGAGAAGAAGAGAGGAGATAGCCTAACGGTCGATAATGAAGAAGAGAAGAAGAGAGGAGATAGTTTAGCGGTAGATAATGAAGAAGAGAGGAGATAGCCTAACGGTCGATAATGAAGAAGAGAAGAAGAGAGGAGATAGTTTAGCGGTAGATAATGAAGAAGAGAAGAAGAGAGGAGACAGCCTAACGGTAGATAATGAAGAAGAGAGGAGAGGAGATAGCTTAGCGGTAGATAATGAAGAAGAGAAGAAGAGAGGAGATAGCCTAACGGTAGATAATGAAGAAGAGAGAAGACAGCCTAACGGTAGATAATGAAGAAGAGAGGAGAGGAGATAGCTTAGCGGTAGATAATGAAGAACAGAAGAGAGGAGATAGCCTAACGGTAGATGATGAAGAAGAGAAGAGAGGAGATAGTTTAGCGGTAGATAATGAAGAACAGAAGAAGAGAGGAGATAGCCTAACGGTAGATGATGAAGAAGAGAGGAGACAGCCTAACTGTAGATGATGAAGAAGAGAGGAGACAGCCTAACTGTAGATGATGAAGAAGAGAGGAGACAGCCTAACGGTAGATAATGAAGAAGAGAGGAGACAGCCTAACGGTAGATGATGAAGAAGAGAGGAGACAGCCTAACGGTAGATGAAGAAGAGAGGAGACAGCCTAACGGTAGATGATGAAGAAGAGAAGAAGAGAGGCGATAGCTCAGCGGTAGATAATGAAGAAGAGAAGAAGAGAGGAGACAGCCTAACGGTAGATGATGAAGAAGAGAGGAGACAGCCTAACGGTAGATAATGAAGAAGAGAGGGGACAGCCTAACTGTAGATAATGAAGAAGAAGAGAAGAGAGGAGATAGCCTAACAGTAGATAATGAAGAAGAGAGGAGACAGCCTAACGGTAGATAATGAAGAAGAGAAGAAGTGAGGCGATAGCTCAGCGGTAGATAATGAAGAAGAGAAGAAGAGAGGAGACAGCCTAACGGTAGATGATGAAGAAGAGAAGACGAGAGGCGATAGCTCAGCGGTAGATAATGAAGAAGAGAAGAAGAGAGGAGACAGCCTAACGGTAGATGATGAAGAAGAGAAGAAGAGAGGCGATAGCTCAGCGGTAGATAATGAAGAAGAGAAGAAGAGAGGAGACAACCTAACGGTAGATAATGGCTGAATCGGCAGATAACGAGGGTGCGCAGTGGTCAGCTGGGGAAACTCGGTGTTTGGTTGTTATCTGGGCATCTCCCGAGTTTCAGGAGAAACTAGAGAGGGGCACGACAAAGAGGAAGCTATGTGGCGAATTAGCAGAAGAGATGACCAAGAATGGGTTCACTCGAACGTAACAACAAGTTAAGAAAAAATTAAGGACTATCGAGACGATAAAAAAAACAGCTGTCCAAAAGTGGACCTGGACGACGCGATAATATGACGTCATAGGTTTCGGACGTCGCTAACGTTTACATCCGGTGTGCAACGCACAACGTCCCCCGTCGATGACGTACACGGTTCCGCTAAAAACTGGTCGAAACGCGGGCCCGTTCGCCACACAACACCAAGGTTCTCAGAACCCTGAACGGAACCGGTGCCTGAACCAGAGCTACTTCGGTGGAAAAGGGGAGGACAAGAGGGAAAATGTGGAGGAAGAACGGGGAAAGAAAGGAGGAGGTGACCGGAGGGAGGGAAAGCTGTAGAGGCAAGGCGTCCCCCCACCCCGCTTCATTAACATCGTTTAACCCCTGACATATCCTCCGCTATTAAACTCGCCGCTAACGCCGTGGCTAACAACCTGCTCAACCCACTGATCTCAAAAGAAGAAGAAGAAGACTGGATCGCGCATCCCATAATTCCGTGCCACCAATTTATGAAGGCCAATTGAACTTGATCGGCGCCATCTTAGGTAGACCAAGAAGCGACCACATTGCATTAGAATTGCCAGCTTTTATTCTATATATATTTTCAACGCAGATAATTAAGCTTACAAGTGTAAACTGCTAATAAGACACGTTAGTCCCAAATTAACGGATCCTACCCTTTAGCCGAGCGGTTAGTGATGTCGCCTTGTGGTGCAGTACACGCCGTATCGAATCCCGCACCGGGCAAGAAAATAACCGGTTACAGTACTTATTTGTGAAATGTTATATTATCTGAATTGCCACTTTTTGTCGACCCTGTGCGGTTAGAGCGCTGGTACTCAACATTTTAGCTGGCAATTCTTTCTTTTTTTATAAATGTATTTCTGATTTTCTCCCAATTTAGCGGCCAATCGATCCTTATTTTAATTGAAACATCCACCGTCGTACTGCGTGCGTTCGCCAACCGCATCTCTCCGGCCGGCAGTCTCGAAGGAGTCGCCTCCCCACTTCCGTGACAAGGCGAATCCAGGCCGAACCACTGGTTTTTTCCGACACATGTGACGAACACAAGCCGACTCCGCCCCCCTCCCGAAGACAGCGTTGCCAATGATCGCTGCTTCATCGAGTCCGGCCATAGCCGGATCTGACGAGACCGGGGCGCGAACCCCCGGTCCCCAATGGGCACCTGCATCGACACGAAGCCGACGCTTAGACCGCTACACCACCGCGGACACTAGCTGGCAATTCTAATGCAACGTGATCGCTTCTCGGTCTACCCAAGATGGCCGCCAAGTCGCCCATGCCGGCTTCACTGCATATCGCGAGTTGCTCGATCCAGTCTTTTTTTTTTTTTAGATCAGTGGCTCAATCCCATCTCAAGCTGCAGAGAGAGACACACACACACATACACACACACACATAGTTGGGGGCAGACAAGCTTGTTTTTAAATCGAAGGCATTTATTGCGAAAATGCACGTTGACATGAAGAGAACAAAACCAAGAACAAAAACAAACGGAACAACTGGTCCAACCAGCCACGGGTCATCAGTACAAGACGATGTATCATGAGCACATGGTGGACAGCACGGGGCGCTGCTGGTGAGAAGCATGACTCCGACGGCAAAAAAAGCCTATAAATATTCTGCACAATATATAATTATATATTTATGTATATATATATATATCTATATATATATTTTTTTCTGCTGCGGTACCCTTAAACAAAGCCAACTCGTGTGTGGATGGGGACGAGAGTCCGTGTTGCACCAAACACGATCGTAGTTATTTCTGAAGAGCTCGGCACGCGCGCGGGGGGGGGAGGGGTCGGCCCCCGACACCCAAACACAAAATCACCCATAACAACACGTAATCCAAGATGGCCGACGTCTACTCTGAGAAGGCGTGGTGGATGCTCTGGGTCCCGGCTTTCGGCCTGAAAGGTCCGCAGGGGGAGGAGGGGGGGGGGCGATGGGGTCGTGTAGGGTCTACCAAACATACACGGCGGCGCCTTTCAGCCATTTTGAAAGAAAACGGAGGAGACTGAATATTTTCACTGCACGCTTCGCGCCCTTTTTTTTTACACCGAGCCCAACCTCGCACCCCTTCACCCCTGCGTGGCTCCTGGGGAGAGGAGAGCGGGAGGTTGGTGTCATCTGAGCCAAACTGGCGTTACGGCACTTGATCCAAACAGGTGACCCCCCCCCCCCAACACACCGACGTCCCCTCTCCTCTCCTCCCGGACCTCTCCTGTCACCGTGATGTGAAAACCGGACTCCCCTCATCGTAAAAAAGGGGAGGTGCATCATGAAATACTTGCTCGTGCTCACTAATGGAGAGGTTTGTTTATTTATTTATTTTTTTTAATAAGCTTCACAGAAAAAATGAAATCCTCCACGACGGCGAGAGAAGGAACTCTGGGAACTGCTGGTTTCCGGACAAACGAGTCAATTACGTCGATATGACACAGTTCATTCACAACCACCACCAAGCTGGCTGACGACAGGGGAGGTGGAGAAGAGGCGAAGAAGAAAGCTGACATGAGACACCAACTCACCTGCTGCCTCACAAGAGCTGCAGGTCAGTTGCTGTGTTTCTGTGCTTATGTTTACACACATGCCCGTCCCTGTGTGTGTTTTATGTGTCTGTGTGTGTGTGTGTGTGTGTGTGTGTGTGTGTGTGTGTGTGTGTGTGTGTGTGTGTGTATTTCATCCCTCCCCCATGCAGATTTGTTCACGCGCCTTTAGGGTTTTACGAGGTCAAAGCCAAGAGCTCCTCACGTGTTATCAGACCATGCCAAATCCATCACAGCTTTGACGGGGAAGGAAAGGTGACGGGGACTAAGAGGACACGGGGAAAGCAGTCCCTTTCTGAAAAAAACATAAACAAAAACGTCAAGGCATAAACACAATTTATGCCTCACAATTTCTCCCAGCGGCCTCGCTGCCTGATTTACTGGGGGACTGGTTAGCGCCTTCTGTTTTGTGCATGCGTCCCCGCTGTTTGAGATCGCAGGCTGCAGCCTCACGTGCACGTGCTGTGTGGCGGTGAGCATCCTGTAGGGCGGTATCCGGCCAATCAGAGTTTAGTGTGCTTAGCCAATGACTGAGCCTTACATGGCAGTAACTAACCAATGAGAGGGCTTGCTTGTGCTTCGCTTTGGCCTGTGCTATTGTAACAGTGAGCGTAGCGGGCCGCTTCAGCAGCGGTTGATGCCAGATCCAACGGGGTGGAGGCACGGAAGTAGCCGTGATTGGCTGTCTGCGTCGGCCAATAGACAGCGCGGAACCTCGGCGCGCACTGACTTGAAACAAACGATGCGCGCTGAAGCATTTAGCTAGCTAGCTAGCTTACAGCTGACCTTAACACTGCCAGAGCGTACTGTAACGATAGCTAACGTTAACGCTTGCTAACAATGGAAATTCAAAAAGAGTTTAAACCCTAACCAACAACCAACCACGTCTACTTCCGTGCCCCTCTGAAACAAACGATGCGCGCTGAAGCATTTAGCTAGCTAGCTAGCTTACAGCTGACCTTAACACTGCCAGAGCGTACTGTAACGATAGCTAACGTTAACGCTTGCTAACAATGGAAATTCAAAAAGAGTTTAAACCCTAACCAACAACCAACCACGTCTACTTCCGTGCCCCTCTGAAACAAACGATGCGCGCTGAAGCATTTAGCTAGCTAGCTAGCTTACAGCTGACCTTAACACTGCCAGAGCGTACTGTAACGATAGCTAACGTTAACGCTTGCTAACAATGGAAATTCAAAAAGAGTTTAAACCCTAACCAACAACCAACCACGTCTACTTCCGTGCCTACACCCTGCTGGATCTAGCGTCGACCTTCAGCAGCCGCTACTCACCTGGTTCAGTCGTCACCTGGCTGGTTTTAAAACGGTTCCTCTCATGGTCACATGTGCAAACCCACCACGTAAACACATGTGTGCACACGCACGTTTTTAGCTCTTTAAATACTGACTGCTATATTGAGACTCTTTCTCACACACACACACACACACACACACACACACACACACACACACACACACACACACACACACACACACACACACACACGAATGAGTTATGCTGTGCTTCTGTTTCCGTCTTGGCAGATAGAGAGAGAGAGAGAGAGAGAGATGGCTGTGGCGGGTTCTGAACAAGCCCGGCCTTGACCCACATTCAGGACATAGAAACTCACAAGGCAGATCAGACATACACTGAAAAGGTACAAAAATACTTGTCGAAGGTCGATAAGATCGGAGGTGAGGGCTGGCAGGCAGTTTGTGTGGCAGCACTGTTGTCCCTGCCCGGGCAAGGCCACACCGCACGCCGGCGCCGGCCGACGCCGGCCAAGAAGAACACCCAAACTCATCTCAATATAAAACCCCTCACGGGCCTCCAGTCGCCGACGGGCTGTGAATTCTACTGCCGGGCACATCCTACACCCGTACCTTCTGTGGGGGTGGGGGTGGGGGGGGGTTGCTGGTTTTGCAGAGCAGTGCTGCTGAATTCAGTGGTGTTCATAGTTGACGGGCGTCAGCCGGCGCTCTGCACCCGAGTCACCTGACCCGCCGCCCTGTGTGCTGGCCTGGACTCTGCTTCCCCTGGACCATACATACATTCTACCACAGTCCGTGTGCACGGAGGAGCGTATACAGACTGCACGGCTAGAGGCGCCGTGTCGCTGCCGATCCATAAAAACCTTATTTTTCCAAAAAGCTCACATACGGAATTAAGAAAAGACGTTTTGTACAAGTCATGGAGATCTGAAACGTGTCCCGAATCGCTCTGCCGGGTCCTGGGTTTCGTCAGATCTATTCAGGACACAGAGGACCATGTAAACTTTCATTGTTGAACAAGTAATTTACAAAGAGAGCACCCAAAACTGGAGTCGAGAGGTTCCTTGTGAGAAGCAGCGGCGATGCTTTTGTGCCGTTATTTGGTGGCGGGGGAGGAGAGCCGGGAGGAAGGGTTTTGTCTTTCTGTGCTGTCGTCTCGTGTGTGCCTTCAGTAGTCATGATGTCAACATCAAAAGTCTATATGATGAGTGTGATGAAGCCCCCCCCCCCGTCCCACGGCCGTTCTGGGGGGCCGCCTCAACTGGAAAAGCTGTCCCGCTTTCCTGCGTGGTGGGGCTGGTTGAAACCGGGGCTAGCTTTGTGTGTGTGTGTGTGTGTGTGCGCGTTAGCTTGTGTGTTCATTGTAAGAACATGTGTGTCTTTGTGTGCACGTGCGTCTCCCTCCTCCTCGCGGGTCAGAAGCTCTCCACGAAGCTGCCGGGGAAGAGGCCGGTGCGTCCCGTCCTCTGCAGGGTGCCCTTGTACCAGCCGTCCTCCCTCTTCTTATGGACAAACACCACGTCGCCTTCCCTCAGCTCAATCTCGGCGTCGCTCTGAGGAGGGTAGGGCACCACCACACGGTACCTGTCAACGAGAGACAACGGCTGGTGTCACTTCGAAGGCTAGGGAGATTACGGGGCGTCTGCAACCCTGCAATGGGAAAAGCCCCGTTACCCCGTGAAGGACCTCATTAACCGGCGGCTCTGAGGGAGAGATTTGGTTACAAACGGAGACATGTCCAACCTGCCGGGACAAGACAGGCGTGGAAACAGCAGTGTTTCGGAGACGCGTGTGAAGCGCTGGTATTTGTCCTACAGCTATGGGCGAAGTTCAGACACTTTCATTTGCAGAAAAAGCCACACTTTGGGGCAACATCGGATGATAGGCACCGCCAAGTGCGCAGTACCGTGAGCTGCCTCCGAGGTGCGTGCTGAAACACGCGGGGGACATTTCAGTTAATGCGTGTGCAACGGAGACTAACTCATCGAGCTGATCTTCGTTTTTTTTGTAAACGCAATTATACAGACTTGTGCACATCTACACGAAGGACGCAGGTGTCCACATGCACATGAACGTTGGCTCAGTTCACCAGAAGTCAGGTGTTCTACTGCAAACTCAGCGGCGCATCTTTTCGGTACCCACATGCAAACTATCTCACACGCTGAAAACACCGAGCTGATCCATGTGGTTTGACAGCATCCATCCATCCACCCATCCGTCCATCCGTCCATCCATCCATCATCCAAACCGCTCATCCTGCTCTTAGGGTCACGGGGATGCTGGAGCCTATCCCAGCAGTCATTGGGCGGCAGACACCCTGGACAGGCCGCCAGGCCATCACAGTGCCCACACACACATGGACAATGTAGTACGGCCGAGTCACCTGACCTACATGTCTTTGGACTGTGGGAGGAAACCGGAGCCCCCGGAGGAAACCCATGCAGACACGGGGAGAACATGCAAACTCCACACAGAGGACGACCCGGGACGACCCACCAAGGTCGGCCTACCTTCGGGGCTCGAACCCAGGACCTTCTTGCTGTGAGGTGACAGTGCTAACCACCGCACCACCGTGCCGCTCTTTCTATATCTTGCGTTCTTTTCTCCTAGAGGTGTGTCAGGTGTGTCGGCCAACGGTGGAAACAAAGTGCTGCCGTTGAGCCGTATCCCTCACGGCTACCTCTCACCTAGCGTCAGTCACGCAAACATGTACACTTACACATGGAGACGCAAGAACAAAACAGCATACTTACACTGACATGCAGATTCTCTCCCTCATAAACACACACACACAAACGAGTACCTGTAGAGACGGGTGTGTTGAGCCCATGCTCTAATGTTTACAAATCCAGTCCCCAAGGCCCCCCTGTCCTCCAGATTTTCACTGTAACCCTGCATATGTCGGTCCGCTTGTACTTAGCACTCCATTATGTCAGATGTGGCACACCTAGCATAATTAAATACTGTGATGTGATTGGTGGCGGCAGTGGTAGCACGGTTGCCTCGCAGCAAGAGGGCCCTGGGTTCGAGCCCCGGGGTAGTCCAACCTTGGGGGGTGTCATCCCGGGTCGTCCTCTGTGTGGAGTTTGCGTGTTCTCCCCGTGTCTGCGTGGGTTTCCTCCGGGCACGCCGGTTTCCTCCCACAGTCCAAAGACATGTAGGTCAGGTGAATCGGCCGTACTAAATTGTCCCTAGGTGTGAATGTGTGTGTGTGTGGGCCCTGTGATGGCCTGGCGGCCTGTCCAGGGTGTCTTCCCGCCTACCGCCCAATGACTGCTGGGATAGGCTCCAGCATCCCCGCGACCCTGAGAGCAGGATAAGTGGTTTGGATAATGGGTGGATGGATGTGATTGGTTGAGTAAGTACAAGCAGGCCTATGCATGCAGGGTTACAATGACAATCTGCAAGACAGGACCTTGAGGACTCAATCCTCAAAATCAAACTAGTCCTAAAACCAAACCTCAAACCAAACCAGCAAAGTGACCCTTTGTTATATTACAAAGTAAATTATGAATCATATGTTAATTTTAATTCATATCATACTGCACAAACTGGGACTGGAAAACAATTAAGAAGAGTATCAGTTACGATGCCCCTTTCTCTCTTTTACTCTGGTGCCTACTGCCCGGCGCCTCCTCCTCCTCTGCAGCCTGACAGGGCTCATTGAGGCTGTAGCACAGGCAGTACTGTGTGGACGCTCCAAGTCCCGGTGTTTGAAGCACCACCTGAAGCCAGCTTGTGTTAGTGGTAGACTTGCAGTACTGGATTGGCGCCTTCATGTAAAAGCTTTTGTGGATCCAAATGGCAAAAACAACATGATTTGAAGATTAAATTGACGTTTCGATCCCTAATGCTAGCACTGATATAGCTTTTAAGCGAGATGGCTACTACATAAACCAAACAAGGTGGTGGCAGCATCCAGGTTTGGAGCTGTTTCATCTATCCTGGAGTTGGAGACTTACACCGGATCGATGACACACGAACCAAAGAAAAGTATCAATCTATTCTACAGACGCATGCCGTCTCTTCTGGCTTAAAGTTGTGTGGAAGAGGATTCATTTTCCTTCAGGGCAATGATCTGAACCACACATCAAGGTTTTGCCAGGACTATCCAAGGAAGAACAAGGAGTGTTGACTTGAATCCAAGGAAGAACAAGGAGTGTTGACTTGAATCCAAGGAAGAACAAGGAGTGTTGATTTGAATCCAAGGAAGAACAAGGAGTGTTGATTTGAATGGCTTTCCCTCCACAGACACCAGACCGTATCCCCACTAAACATCTATGGGAAACATTTAAAAAGGGAAAAAGTGAAAACATACTGTAACATCACGGGACAATCTCTGGGAGGCTTTTAAGAAGTGCTGGAATAATTATGATTCCCAAATTCTGCACAAATGTGTAGAACAAATGTTGGAAAATACAAGCGGTAATTCAGGCAAATGTTGAGCATACCGCTACTGAAGTTCTTTTCTTTGGAATATTTACTTTTCATTTTCAAACCAATTTTAGCAACCATAGAATACAAAACACAAAAAAGCCCCAATTCCCTTCTTCCTAAGAAGACAGGGGAATGAAATACAGAAGCACTGCACCAACACATCTTTAAAGAGGCCTTCTGTTTAACCAAAAATGATCACATCCCTGTGGTGGCATCAATTATGTGCCTATGTACTCTAGGAAAGGCTGCCAAATTTTCAGAAAGGTGTTATATCCTTTTCTAAGACTATATGTGATCTTTTCAAGAGGAATACAACTGTTCATTTCCAAAGACCATCTATCACTGAGAAGAGGGGAATCAGATTTCCATGTCACTGTTATGCATTCCCTGGCCACACGTAGAGTGATGTCCGAAAATGCAATTTGGGAAATGGTTGAGGATCTGCTGACACTTGTGAAGTTCCCCAGTAAGCAAAGCTCAGGATCTAATGGGAAGGTAACTCCTGTGATCTTGGTCCAGGTGTCACAGAAGTTGTACCAAAAGGGTCTCACCTTTGTACACAGCCGAGTACAGAGCAGGAAGGAGCCAACCTCGACATCTGAAGCACATTTCTGACAATTCTGGTTTGGATTTATGTAGTTTCTGCGGGCTGAGGTACAGTTGATGGAGGAAATTATAGTGACCCAGTCTGTACCGGGCCTTAATGGTAGCTGACAAACTGCCTTGACATAAATCTGACCAAAGTTGTTTATCCATTGCTATGTTCAGATCCGATTCCCATCTCGCTCTAGATTTGCGCAGACCTGGTTTTGGGCCCTCACTCAGCAGGAAGGAGTACATTTTGGAAATAATTTTGTATACATTTCCCTCACGGAGCAGTTTCTCCACATCAGTAAGTACAGGTAAAATCATTCCAGGGCCCGGGTTGGTTTTAAGAAAAGATCTTAACCGAAGATACCAGAAGAATGTCTTGTTGGCCAAGCCTGTTCACTAGGGCCTTAGTGATCAATTTATAGTGTGAATTTGATAAGGAAATAGGCTGAAATGAAGAGCATTTTAATGGGTGTCTATTTTTTTGTGAATCAGTGATTATGGCAGTAGAGAAGGATTTGGGGAGAGATTGAGTTTTAGATGCCTTAATTACATCCATGATGAGGGGGGCGAGTAGAGCCTTAAATTCTCTGTAAAATTCAGGAGGGAAACCGTCCCCCCCTGGTGATTTATTAGGGTGCAATGAGCCCAGGGCCTTTTCAATTTCCTTCTGTGTGAAGGGACGATCAAGATTCATTTGGTCTTCTCGGCCAAGTTTGGGCAATTCAATGGTGGACAGAAAGTCATCAATTTTCGTAAGGTCTTCTGGAGATTCTGATGTATATAAATGTGTATAAAACTGTTTAAAATGTGTTGTTAATTTCTGTTGGATTATATGAGACTGAATTCATTTCAGTTTGAATTGCATGAATTGTCCTTGAGATTTCCTCTGTTCTCAGTTGCCAGGACAAGATTTTGTGTGCCTTCTCTCCCAATTCACAATATCTTTTAGTTCTTAAAATTGCCTTTTCAGTTCTATAAGTATGTAATGCATTGTATTTGAGCTTTTTTGTTTCCCAGTGATTGTTATAATTCTTTGGACCCAGACTGTTGGAACTCCTTTTCCAAATTTAAAAATGTCTGCTTCCAGTTCTTCTATTTCTGCCACGTATTTCCTTTTAATACCTTTCGTATAGGAGATCATTTGTCCCCTTAAATAAGCTTTTAGCGTGTCCCATAATATAAAATTATTGGGAGAAGAGGCACAGCTTGTCTCACAGAATAGCTCTATCTGGTCTTAAATAAACTTGCAGAAAGCTGGTTTTTGAAGAAGGGTAGGGTTCAAACACCATCTAAAGGAATTGGTTCGTTTTTCTGGCATCAAGATAGACAGGGTCAAAGGTGAATGATCCGACAGGGGTCTAGCTAAGTTTTCAGATTCTAATGTTCTATAAATTAGCTGCATTAATAGCAGAAAAAGGTCAATCCTAGTATGAGCGTGATGGGGACAGGAAGAGAAGCAGCAGTCCCTGGTTTGAGGGTGCATTTGTCACCACACAGCCATCAAGTTAAGATCTTCCATAAAAGCCAAGGTGGTTTTGGCCGCTTTTGTTTTGGATACTGTTGAGGTTGACTTATCCAGAATAGGATCCAAGCAAAAATTAAAGTCGCCCCCACGAGTATATTTTGTCACCCCCCTGATACCTTGAGAAAGATATCCCGAATAGCGGATTTGTCATCATAGTTGGGTGCATATAAATTCAAGTGTCCAGGGTTCTGGGTAAATCTGACAATCAGCTAACACGTATCGGCTTGATGGATCAATAATAGTTTCTCCAATCGTCACCGGAGTGTTTT
>JAJHIY020001373.1:140000-165000 GCA_022114975.2 Lampris megalopsis | reverse complement strand
TTGAGACAGATGCTAGCCAGCTACGCCATACGTCATCTTCGCCACAGCCCGCCCGTACATACGCTGCGCTTTAAGACCACGGGGTATGTAAAATACAGGCCCATCTCACAACACACAAAGGAGGGGATCTGGTGGTTGTGCCAACAGTTGGGTGGATGGCATTTTCCAAGAAGTAGAAGAGTTGTTGGCACACGGACAAACACACATATAAACACACACACACACACAGAGCTATAAAAGGGAACACTCATACTACTGTGTGTGGAATCAGGATGACATGTGAGTCACACATGTGGAAGGATCCTGACACACACACACACACACATATATATATATATATATATATATATAGTATATATATAGTATATATATATATATATATATATATATATATATATATATATAGTATATATATAGTATATATATATATATGTGTGTGTGTGTGTGTGTGTGTGTACTGATTTTAGAAAACTGCACTGACCGCTTAAAATCTAACACTGAATTTGTTGCCTTGCATAGTCCCCTGGGACACACAATCATGCTTAATTTTCTCATACTCGTACTCGTACACATCATTGAACCAGGTTACGTAACCATGGTTCCACATAGTAACCTCTGTACCTACAGGACCCAGTCAAATGTGCTCACGAAAAAAACAAAAAAACCAAACTTGTTTTGCGCCTACTTGACTCGGCGAGAGGCAGACTCACCTTCTCCGCTTTGGCGGCAAGGGGCCCTGGGGTGGGGCCACGGGAGGGGCCCGCCGATGGCGGCTGGAGGGGATTGAGCGACTCCCCGTTGAGGAGGGCCACCGAGGCGTTAGGCGGAGTAAGGCAGGAGATGGGGAAGGGCGGGGGAACGAGGGGCCGTGAGGCGGGGGAGGAGAGGGGGGAGGGTCCCAGCGTGGGTCCCGGCGACACCATGGAAAGCGGACGACCGGGTTGGCCGGGAGAGCGCGAGGGGGAGGAGCCCTGGGGCCGCAGAGGAGAGACAGCCACCGTGGGACGTTCCGGGCTGCCAGCGGTGGGGCTGTGGACTGGTGGAGAGATTCAAACACACACACAAACACACACACACACACACACACACACACACAGAGTCAGTCAGTGTGGTGTCATGGGCACTTGTAGTCTGCTTCAGCGCAGCCCACTACACAACCGTAAAGTGTAGACATGCTGGTCATGTGACGAACAGCTACACTCCAAAACGTACGGTCAGATTTTTGTTTTGTAATTGAGAGCAGATGTGGTTGTATGTGTTTGTGTGTGTGTGTTTGCATGTGTGTATGACAGCAACAGAGAGCAAGAAAGAGCGATGAAGGACCAGAGCCAGAGGGGGCGGTAGAGAGAGCAACGTAAGAAACCCTACCACAGCTGCCTCCACAACACAACACAACACAACACCCTGACGTCACTCAGCGGTGTGCATTTGTACATGTTCACAGGGTTGTGTACGTGTGTAGGATATGTGGAGAGTGTGTGTGTGTGTGTGTGTGTGTGTGTGTGTGTGTGGGGCAGGCATACTTCGGACTGGATGTGAGGTAAAAGCAGCCATCAGAGCATCGTGTCCTCTGCAGTAAACAAAACCCTTCATGTCTTGGACTTTTCTTGTTTTCCTCGTTGCTATGAAACCTCCTTAGTACACACAAGTCTGAATACCACTGCTACTACAACTACAACTGCCAACACTACTACACCAACTACTACTATTACCACTACTACAACTGCCAACACTACTACTACGACAACTACTACCACTACTACCGCTTCTACTACAACTGCCAAGACTACTACAACTACACCTACTACTACCATTTCTACTACAACTGCTACTACTACCACTACTACTACAACTGCCAAGACTACTACTACTACTACTACTCCTAATTATAATAGCGTGGTAATGGTTTCGCTCCTGCCCCGGGGCAGTAAAGTACGGTCATAGTGCTCGATAAACATGGGCTACATGAAAGGTGTTACCAGTAAATGTAACAGTAATGACAATAATTAGTTACATAGTTGTCTCCGGGCAGCAGCTACATGACATACAGCTGCCGTTAAAGGGGGTGAGTTGAATAACGTCGCATGGTGGATTTTTCATGTGTGTGTCACTCTTGGCAGTGCCGCACAACGTGCATTCGTAAGGCATTGACGGGAAACACCGGACGGCATCGTGCTCACGAGAGGGGGGAGGGACGAACGGCTCGGCTGACAGAGAGATTGCGTGAGTGGTGAATAAAAGAGAAAGGATCACAAGTGGAGACCAACACAAATAAGACCTAGGCCGTGGACATATATACACTACACAACCAGGTGTGTGTTATTTGTGTGCATGTCTGAGTTTGCAGGAGTGTAGCAATTACCCTGTGTCTGCTATATCCCCTTGTTTGTTTGTATGATTGCAAATTCTTGTGTGTGTGTGTGTGTGTGTGTGTGTGTGCATGTGTGTGTGTGTGTGTGTGTGTGTGTGTGTGCAGGTCTGGTTACCCATTTGCATGGCGGTGAGAGCCTGGTTAACCGTTTGCTGGCTGGAGCGCAGGCAGTTCTTCAGCTGGGCAGCAGCCGTCTGTGGGGAGGGGGCGGGGTTGGGGTTGACGAGAGGGGTGGAGGGGCGGGACGAGGGCCCCGGGAAGCCCGTGGTGGAGGGGGTCGAGACTTTGCTGCCCACCTGGCCGCCCCCACCCCCCACTGAACCAGGCATACAAGAGCCCCGAGCAGCACCGACGGCGAACGGAGCCCTTCGATAGGGGAAAAAAAAAAAAAAAAGAAAAATAGGAGGAACGACAGACAGAAAAGGAGAGAGCGGGGAAGGAGACATGCCGGGAGAGAGGGGGAGAGAGAGGGAGAGAAAAGAAACATCGCAGAAGTGAGACAATGGAGTAAAGAAAAGGGGAAGGGTGGCAGCATTTTGTGATATTTCATATCAGAAGGAAGTATAAATGACCTCAGAGGTCGTCAATGCTCTTACAAGGGGTAGTGTAAACCACCCTGTCACCTCTATAGTGCTAATACCCCCCCCTTTTTTTCCTCCCCATTTGTACTTGCCCAATTGCCCCACTCTTCCGAGCCGTCCTGGTCGCTGCTCCACCCCCTCTGCCGATCCGGGGAGGGCTGCAGACTACCACAAGCCTCCTCCGATACATGTGGCGTCACCAGCCGCTTCTTTTCCCCTGACTGAGGGGCTTCACCAAGGGGACGTAACGCATGGGAGGGTCACGCTACTCCCCCCCAGTTCCCCCTCCCCCCGAACAGGTGCCCCGACCGACCAGAGGAGGCACCAGTGCAGCGACCAGGACACATACCCACATCCGGCTTCTCACCCGCAGACACAGCCAGTTGTGTCTGTAGAGACGCCCGACCAAGTCGGAGGCAACACGGGGATTCGAACCAGCGATCCCCGTGTTGGTAGGCAACGGAATAGACCGCCACGCCACCTGGACTATAGTGCCAATATCTTAATAAAAACAGAAACAACTGATTGATCAAATTAGCTCATGGCAAGCCTGATTATAAATATACGACTTTTTTCTTTTTTTAGTAAAAAAGGATATTTAAATGTTCTGCTAAAATCTCGATCAATAATTTCAGTCTAAAACCAGACGAAAGGGAGGCAGAGTTACCAGGTAGACCATCCTACAACTACTGGGTCCAGGTTCGTGCTCATGTTAAGTCTCTATGCCGCTCAAGGGTCTTTGAGGAAGACACTGAGGCTCTGTCAGTCCTGTATGTGATCCTGTGCTCCACGAGAATTTCTCATTTAGCAAAACCCCTCCTTCAAGGCTTTCTCCTGAACTGTTTCTCACAAAATGTTACTCTCTTGTATGCAACATAACACTATAATTATAAGACAGCCCTAAGATTTTCACTGGGAGTGATGGAGAAGGACAGGATTAGGAACGAGTATATTACAGGGACAGCTCAGGTTGGACAGTTTGGAGACAAAGCAAGAGAGGCAAGATTGAGATGGTTTGGACATGTGTGGAGGAGAGATGCTGGGTATACTGGGAGAAGGATGCTGAATGTGGAGCTGCCAGGCAAGAGGAGAAGAGGAAGGCCAAAGAGGAGGTCTATGGATGTGGTGAGGAAGGACACGCAGGTGGCTGGTGTGACAGAGGAAGATGCAGAAGACAGGATGATTCGCTGTGGCGACCCCTAATGGGAGCAGTCTAAAGTAGTAGTAGTAGTAGTCAAAATTGGGGATTAAAAGTTTGAATGTAGTTCGCCCTAGGAGAGGCTCTACTGGGAGTTGTGACTGAGCCCAGTTTGTACGAAGCTTGAGTTCTAGGAGGAGTGATGCAGCTCTCATATGGGGGGAGGCCTGCGTTGAGGTCCAAGGTTATGTCTATGTTTTGTGTGTGTGCAAGCTTTTCTTCTTTTTTCTTTCATGTTTCTGATATGACTATGTCCCAATCTTTATCAGTGACGCTATATGTCAGTAGCGAAGGCAACTCTCAAGACACCTAGTTCTACAACCTTTATCAGCTGGAATATAAAAGCAATTAATAATCCAACTAAGTGCAGCAGAGGACTTGCCCATCTAAAATCCTTTAACCCTGATTTTGTGTTCCTGCAGGAAACCCACCTCAAAGCAGACTACCGCTCTAAGCTTAAGTATAAATGGGTTAGACAATGTTTTCATTCTAGTTCAACTACAAGGCAAGAGGGATAGCCATCCTTATAAAAGAGAGCACTCATTTGACGTCACAAAAATAATTTCCGATGTAAATGGCCTCTATATTATTGTTGTGGGTAAACGATACTGCACGCTGATGGTGCTGGCTAATATTTACGGCCCTAACTGGGTTGATGCAGTTTTTCTTTAACCTTATTGCAACTCTTCCTGACCCAAACACTAATCAGTTAGACTTCAGCTGTGTTCTGCACCCATGGATTAACAGGTCTAGACCAGGACCAAACACTGCTTTATCCAAATAAGCAACTGTAATTTACTCTTTTTCGCAATGCTACAACCTATCTGACCCTGGTGGAGAAGCAACACCACTGCAAAACAGTACTCCTTCCCTCCGGTGCACCGTTCCTATTAGAGGATATATTTTTACTTGTTGGATGACAAGCTGTTGCCCTATATATCCAATAGCTAATACCATAGCATAGGGATCTCAGATCATTGCCTGGTTAGGTTAGTAAGTTCCCAGATGGTAATGTGGCCCGACGCACTTGGCACCTCGATCCTCTGTTATTATCTTGTAGCGCATGTAAGAGATTTCTTTCAACACAAATATATCTCTGCCTTTAAATTAACAACACCCCAGAAGTCACTACGTGCAGTATCTGAGAATCTATGTTGGCTTATCTAAGGGGCCAAATCATTTCATACACAGTTTACAAAAACAAATGCACCAAGCGTATCTCTCAATTATCACAGCTCATCTTAGATAGATAACATCTATGCTACGTCCCAAAATCCTGATCTGTATAGGGAAAGACTGCTTCACCGAATTTGAAAAACTTTCTACTACACAGACAGAAAAGATGCTGTTGACGTTAAGACAGGTTTTTCATGAGCATAGGGAAAAAGCCGGCGAGCTGTTGGCTGACCAATGAAGACAGTCTGCTAACAGGAGTTCAATTTCAGAGATTAGCACGGGCTCAGGTACAACAACATTTGATACAAAAATCAAAAATCACTAATGATCTGTTGATGGCAGCTGACTCTGGGCTCCTAACCATACTTGTCCTTCTTGACCTGAGTGCAGCCTTTGATACCATCTCACATAACATCCTCCTAGAGAGTTAGCTTTCATTGGAATAACAGGCACCCTCCTTGACTGGTTTAGATCATATCTCTCTGGCCACACTCAGTTTGTCCAACTTAAAAATTTGAGATAAGTCCTTTCTTGTTACTACCGGTGTTCCCCAGGGCTCTGTATTGGGACCCCTCCTATTTATTATTTACTTATTACATCTGGGCCACATTTTCAGGAAATTTGGCATTCAATTTCACTGCTACGCGGATGACACCCAGCTTTATCTGGCCACCAAGCCTACCTCCACTCTTCCACCCACTTCCTTTTCTGACTGCTTACTAGAAATTAAATCCTGGTTTTCATACCCCTTCCTCAAACTTAATAGTGATAAAACAGGTCCTCTTAATTGGTACTAAATCTACTTTGGCTAAACCTGATAGTTTTCCCCTAACCATTGACAATTCTATACTTCCTCCATCACCTCAGTTTAAGAGTGTGGGTGTCATCTTCGACGGCACATTATCTTTTGAAGCTCACATCAAAAACATTACTCGGTCTGCATACTTCCACCTACACCAGGGGTGGGCAGTCTTATCCAGAAAGGGCCGGAGTGGGTGCAGGTCTTTGTTCCAACTAAGCAGTTACACACCTGATCCCACTAATCAACCAGTAGAGTCTTTGCTGAGGAACTTGATTAGGACACACAGGTGTGTAACTGCTTGGTTGGAACAAAGACCTGCACCCACACCGGCCCTTTCTGGATAAGATTGCCCACCCCTGACCTACACAATATTAATCGTCTTTGCCCGTCACTTACACCTAACAGCACCGCCATACTCAATCACACCCTGGTTACATCCCGTATAGACTACTGCAATTCTATCCTCTTTGTCTTCCCTTCAAGTGTCTTCATAAACTTCAATTGGTCCAGAATTCAGCTGCCCGTATCATTACCAGAACTCCTTCCATAGATCATACCACTCCTGTTCTTCAGCAACTCCATTGGTTCCCTGTTAAATACCGTATTGACTTCAAGATACTTCTTCTCATCTTTAAAGCCCTTAATAACCTAGCTCCTTCATATCTTTCTGAACTCCTTGATATCCACACATCCTCCTGCTCTCAGATCCTCTTCTGCTCTCCAACTCACTACACCATTGGCCCGCTTGACAACCATGGGGTCTAGAGCCTTCAGTCATTCTGCCCCCCGCCTACGGAACTCTCTCCTACAAGACATTCGCAACATTGACTCTCTTTCAACCTTAAAATTCCATCTCAAAACATACCTTTTCAAACTGGCATATTCAGTCTGATCCATGCTTCATTGAGTTTTGGGCAGATTATGATGTTATACTTATCTGTTGTATTAACTTTTTATTGTCTACCCTACTTTGTTTTTATTTTATGCTGTCTGTTACAGTGCTGCTTGTTTTTTTTAACTGTGTTCTGTAAGGTGTCCTTGAGTGCTCTGAAAGGCGCCCACAAATAAAATGTATTATTATTAATATCAAAAATCCTTAATAACTAGCTCGAGCAGTATTACTCTTCCCTGTACTCATCTGAAGCTCTAACTGATACTTTGCTTAAACAATCTTTCCTGGATAAACTGAAGATCCCAAGCCTTAGTCCAGATGAGCAAATCTCTATTGACAGCCCAATATCTGCTGACAAGATCTCTCAAGCAATTAAACTGATGCAAAGGGGGAAGGCCCCGGGGCCTAATGGTTCCCCATTGAATTTTATGAAGCATTTTCCCCCCTGTTCTTAAAACTAATGTATGATGAAATCCTCTCCAATGAAAAGCCACCCCAGACGCCCACACAGGGCACAGTTTCTGTATGGTTAAAAAAGGATAAAGATCCCCTGAATTGTGGCTTCAACCGCCCAATCAGCCTGCTGTGTTGTTCATACAAGATTTTAACCAAGGCCCTCTCTGGAGACTGTCATCATCAGTATTACTGACCCTGATCAAACAGGCTTTATATGAGGGAGGCAGTCCTACTCTAAAATGTGATGCCTTTTTAACATTCTATACGCAAACCACTCAACCCAGCCAGTGGGGATAAACAAGCCAGTGCATTCTTAGTGCCGGTCACAAGACCGGATAAATGGGGAGGGTTGTGTTAGGAAGGGCATCTGGCATAAAACCTTTGCCAAATCAAATATGTGGATCATAAATCAGATTTCCATACCGGATCAGTCGAGGTCCAGGTTACCAACGACTGCCATCAGTACTGTTTGTCAGCAGGGTGCTGGTGGAAACTGTGCTACTGTTGGGCAAAGGAGAAGGAGAGGGGGAGGCATATCCAGAGGCAGCAGGAGAGGAGGATGGGTAGGACTGCGGAAGTGAGCGTCGGAATTTTGAATGTTGGCACTATGACTGGTAAAGGGACAGAACTGGCTGATACAATGGAGAAAAAGGAAGGTAAATATACTGTGTGTTCAAGAGACCAAGTGGAAAGGGAGTAACGCCAGGAGTATCGGAGGTGGGATTCAAACTCTTCTACTATGTTGTGGATGGGAGGAGAAATGGGGTAGGGGTAATTCTGAAGGAAGAGTATGTCAAGAGTGTGTTGGGGTGAAGAGAATGTCAGCCAGAGTGATGAGTATGAAGATGGAAATTGAAGATATGATGATACTAAATACTGTCAGTACATATGCCCCGCATGCCGGTTGGGAGATGGGAGAGAAAGAAGAATTCTGGAGTGAGTTGGATGAAGTATTGGAGAGTGTACCCAAGGAGGAGAGAGTGGTGATTGGAGCGGACTTCAATGGACATTTTGGTGAGGGGAACAGAGGTGATGATGAGGTGATGGGTACATATGGTGGCAAGGAGAGAAATGTGGAAGGACAGATGGTAGTGGATTTTGCAAAAAGGATGGATATGACTGTGGTGAATACGTATTTCAAGAAGAGGGAGGAACAGGATGACATATAAGAATGGAGAAAGGTGCACACAGGTAGACTACATCTTACGGAGGAGATGCAATCTGAAAGAGATTGGAGACTGCAAGTTAGTGACAGGGGAGAACATAGCTAGGCAGCATCTGATGAAGTACTATAGGATAACTTAGGAGATCAAAAGAAGAGAGTAAAGGCATTGCCAAGGATCAAATGGTGGAAGTTGAAGAAGACTGTTGTGTGGAGTTCAGGGAGGAGCTAAGACAGGCACTGGGTGGTAGTGAAGAGTTGCCGGATTGCTGGGCAACTACTGCAGAAATGGTGAAGGTGACAGCTAGGAAGGTACTTGGTGTGTCATCTGGACAGAGAAAGGAAGACAAGGAGAATTTGTGTTGGCTTGAGGAAGCACAGGAAAGTTTACAGAGGAAGAGGTTGGCAAAGAAGTAATACAGTCAAACAGATTAAGGAAGTAGAGAGTACAAGGAGATGCAACTTAAGGCAAAGAGAGAGGTGGCGAAGGCAAAGGAAAAGGCATAGGAGAGTGTGTTGAGAAGGTAGAAGGAGTACTTTGAGGGCCTGGTGAATGAAGAAAATTAGAGTGAGAGGGAGAAGGTTGGATGATGCGGGAATAGTGAACCAGGAAGTGCAGTGGATTAGCAAGGATAAAGTGAGGGCAGCTATAAAGAGGATGAAGAGTGGAAAAGCGGTTGGTCCAGATGACATACCTGTGGAGGCATGAATACTTTTAGGAGAGATGGCAGCAGAGTTTTTAGCTAGATTGTTTAACACAATCTTGGAAAGTCAGAGGAGTATACTGGTACCAATTTTCAAGAATAAGGGTAATGTGCAGATCTGCAGTAACTACAGAGTTATAAATCTGGCCAGCCACAGCACGAAGTTATGCGAAAGAGTAGTGGAAGCTAGTTGAAAGGGAGAGGTGATCATTAGTGAGCAGCAGTATGGTTTCATGCCAGCAGAGAGTGCTACAGATGCGATGTTTGCTTTGATGGAAAAGTATAGAAAAGACCAGAAGGAGCTACATTGTGTCTTTATGGGTTTAGAGAAAGCATATGACAGGGTGCCAAGAGAGTAGGTGTGGTATTGTATGAGGAAGTCGGGAGTGGAAGAGAAGTATGTAGGATATGTATGAGGGCAGTGTGACAGTGGTGAGGTATGCAGTATGAGTGACAGATGGGTTCAAGGTGGAGGTGGGATTACATCAAGGATCAGCTCTGAGCCCTTTCTTGTTTGCAATGGTGATGGACAGGTTGACGGACGAATTCAGGCAGGAGTCTCCATGGACTATGATGTTCGCAGATGACATTGTGATCTGTAGTGAGAGTAGGGAGCAGGTTGAGGAGAGCCTGGAGAGGTGGAGGAATGCACTGGAGAAAAGAGGAATGAATGTCAGTAGGAGCAGGATGGAATACATATGCGTGAATGAGAGAGAGGACAGTGGAATGGTGAGGATGCAAGGAGTAGAGGTTAAAAGGTGGATGAGTTTAAATACTTGGGGTCAATGATTCAAAGTAACAGGGAGTGCGGAATAGAGACATGAAGGTGAAATATGCAGACCATTCACCCCATGCAACCTAAAGTTATTATTTCCCTAGATGCCGAAAAGGCTTTTGACGGGACTGAGTTAAAATACCTATTCACATTGTAAAATAAATTTTGGTTTGGCCCAACATTCTGCACTTGGATCAAAATCTTATACTTGGCACCTAAAGCCTCTGTCCACACTAATAATATTGCCTCCAGCTACTTCCCTCTCCAAAGAGGGACAAGATAAGACTGTTTCTTATCTCCTTTTTTATTTGATTTAGCCATCGATCCTCTTGAAATAGTGCTGCACTCTGATGAAAGACTTGTCGGAGTGACGAGAAATGAGCCACGGGGTATATCACTCTACACAGATGATTCTCTCTTTATATTTTGAACCCAGAAAACTCTATAATTCACTAACTAGAAGTATTCAGAGAGTTTGGGAAACTCTCAGGTTATAAATATAATTTTACAAAAAGCCTACTTTTCACTATCGACAAGTTAGCAGAAAAAACGAGATATGAACAGTTTCTATTCAAAGTAGAGCTGAAGTGCTTTATATATCTTGGGATACATATCACAAGTACATTCGCAGCACTCCTAAAAAATAACTTTACCCCATTATTAGACCGCACCAAGATAGACTTAACACGGCGGTCAAATCTCTCTATTTCTTTAGCAGGGTGCACTAACTTAGAATAAATCTAACCCACGTATACGAAAGGCATGTCTGGAAAGGTCAAAACAAGAGGGTGGATTAGGCCTACTCAATTTCATACATTATTACTGGGCAGCAAACATATCTAAATTCCCTTACTGGATTACCACGTTTTCTAACTGAGAAGGCCCGACTCGGTTGCTCATACAGCTGCAGACCAGCCTTCCGATTTCCCCTATCTCGCTTCTGACCTCTCTGCTACCTCTAAATTCGGATACCCACATTGCAAATTCCAATGTAAAAAATCCCTTAGAATGGGGAAACAATTCAGACGACATTTTAATCTTGAGCAAGCAACCACAATTTCTCCTCTAACACTTAACCACCTTTTCTTACCATCATAACATGATTCAGCTTTTAAGTTGTGGGGAAAAAAAAAGGTCCTATATTTTTCTATGACTTGTTTATTGATAACAATTTCATGGCACTTGACTATATATAAAAGCACAGCCAAAAGCACAGCCTAAAAGCACAGCCATACTCACTCACATCCTGGTTATATCCCGTATTGACTACTGTAATTCTATCCTCTTTGGTCTTCCCCTCAAGTGTCTTCATAAGCTTCAGTTGATTCAGAATTCAGCTGCCCGTATCATTACTAGAACTCCTTCCATAGATCATATCACTCCTGTTCTTCAGCAACTCCATTGGCTCCCTGTTAAATAGCGTATTGACTTCAAGATCTGGCTCCTCACCTTTAAGGCCCTTAATAACTTAGCTCCTTCATATCTTTCCGAACTCCTTCATATCCACACGCCCTCCCGCACTCTCAGATCCTCTTCTGCTCTCCAACTCACTACACCACTGGCCCATTTGACTACCATGGGGACTAGAGCCTTCAGTCATTCTGCCGCCCGCCTATGGAACGCTGTCCCACAAGAAATTGGCAACATTGACTCTCTTTCAACCTTCAAATCCCATTTCAAAACGTACCTTTTCAAACTAGCATATTGAGTCTGAGCCACGCTTCATTGAGTTAAAATGTATTATTACAAATCAAATGTATTATTATTATTATTATTATTATTATATGAAATAACAATAATATCCCCAGGACACACTTTTTTTTAGATACTTGCAGGTCCAGAGTTTTACTAAAAAGCATATTCCTTCCTTCTCCTGTACATTACCTTTTAGATCTTAACCCGTATGGGAAGGGCCTAATCTCCAGGGTATACGTATATAGCAGATTAAGCCCTTTACTTGGGCTGACAACAAAGCAGCTTGGGAAGAGGACATTGGGGAAGAACTAACGGAGCAGATATGGGAAGACAGTATAGCGCATATCCACACCTCATCTCTCTATATAAGACATGGATCAATACAGTTTAAAGTCCTTCACAAACTGCATTTTTCACATGCTAGACTAGCTAAAATATACCCAAGGCTATGTGTTTTCGGTTTTTACCGATTTTCACCGAAAAATTCCCAGATTTTTTAAAAGGAGCAGATCGGTTTAAACTGATTTTCATTTTGGATTCAAAAGTTGTTCCTGTTTGTGTGAGGTTATATAACAGTGTCCTCTTGTGATGAAATTCGGCATGCTGGATGGCTTTGAAAAATAAAAACCGAAAACGCTGAGCCTTGAATATACCCTACAGTAAATCCCAAATGTCCGAGATACTATCAAAGCCTTGCCACTTTGGGCCACATGTTCTGGGCATGTCAGGCATTGAACAATTTTTGGAACCACATTTTTGAATCCCTCTCAAATGTGTGTAGTAGAACCATAGAAATGGATTGAGAGTAGAATGGACATTGAGAGTAGAATGGACTGTTTGCCATGGTCATTTGAGTAGTTCAATAGAACATAGCGATTGCTGTTAGTTGTCATGGTGGCAACACATATCAGTGGGGCCATAAAAGTTTGTACTACTCTGCTGCTCATTACTGCAAAACCTTACCTTAGTGAGTCGGCAATTTAAAAAAGAGTCCATGACTTGGCGCAATCAGTGAGTTGGCGACTTAAAAAAAAAGAGTCTGCTACTTGCTGCAAGTCAATTTATACGGCAGTTTAAGTCACAATTCTTTGCAATGGCTGCAGTTCAAATACAAATGGCTACCACTCTGACCATACTGCTATGTTGATTTGAATGGGAATGTCCGTTCTACTCTCATTCAGTTTCTTTGGATAGAACACTTGACCCCAATCCTCTCACTGCCATTTTTGGTGTGGCAATGTCAGAGGAGAATTTATCTGCTCATCAGGAAAATGCTATTGCATTTGTATCTCTCTTGGTCTGTCGTCTCATTCATCTCAATTTGAAATCAACAAAGCTCCCTTCATTTATGCAACGGGTCACAGAGATGATGACTTTTCTGAAATTTGAAAAAGTCAGTTATTCAGTGCGTGGGTCTTGGAAAACGTTTTATACAATTGGTCTCATTAAGATATGAAGAAACCTTGTCTTTTGCTTGAATTAAGCATTTTCTTGCAATAGCAAACTAACGCGGGGCCCTTTTTCAAGAAAAATTATAGTGCGAAGACACTAGATAAGTGAACTTTTATAGTCTGATTCAGTCTATATGTACACATCTTTATGCATAGTTTTTTTTCTTTTTAAGCATGTATAGTCTATTTAGATATTATTGTTTTTGTCTATTGTTTGCTAAATTTATATGTATGTATGTATGTATGTATGTATATGTTGACCTTAGAAGGAATGGGGAGGGGGGGTGGGGGATAAGAATGGGAGATGTCACCTGTAACTTTGCAGCCATTCCTCAGAATAAAAAAAAAATCAAAATAAAGTTTAAAAAAACTGGTGGCTAAGCTGAAAGCATCTGAAAATATGCTGTTTAAACTTTTCATGTCAGTATCACTTATAGAGAATTGCGGTAAAATAGTGTGAGACAGTGAATGAAGAGAGCCAATGCAAGTTTTCTCAAAGCTGCTGGACTGGACTTAGAATAGCCACTACAGCTACAACAGATTTAGCTGCCGGTCAGAACAATGAGATACACAGCCAAAATAGCAGAACATTTTAAAGAAAGAATGAAGTTTCAAGATGAAAGCGTGCACAAGTTAAGTCTACAAATTAAAAAAGCTATAAATGAGGAAAAAAATAGTGAGAAGTGATGAAAGAAAATAACCAGTGCAAAGACCACTGAAGCCATCGGAGCTGCAGCAGCTAAGCAGATCACATAGACGGCTAAAGCAGCTTACCATTTTATATTTTGACACAAGTTAACGCGTCGCTTAAATTTTGTGGGAAATACATGGGTCTATGAAATTACAAGGCATTGTAGAGTATACTGGAGAAAAATAGCATGAAATATAAAAAGAAGAAAGCTAGCTCAAGCCAGCGAAGCTCAGAGTTTAACAGAATGGCTGCTAAAGCTACAGGAAGTGGAAGCAGCAGCTCAGAACAGTGATTGGCTTACGTTTCAGCTGTCAGTGCTGGGTTTCACACCAACGATCATAACTAAAACACATAAATAGTGTTGTTTTGGTAGTGACATTGGGACTGACAGCATGAAAAGCTGAACTCCTTGATGTCTAATATGTGTACGTAGCGTAAAGCATTTTGGAGTACTTGCGGCTTCAAATGAAAAGAACGACAGCTAAAGTTATAGTCGCTGAAGCGGCACTTAAGCTAATTTGCATATCAAAAGCTGATTGGCTGAAAGGTTCAGCTGGCCGACAGAGTGATGGGAGAAATGGGTTTCAAAACAAGCGCTCATAACTCGCAAAAAAAAATAATAAAAAATCACATCAAACGGAGAAACAGCGTGAAGAGCGGAGCATTTTGATGTACATGTGGGAGTAATCAAAGTCTGAAAAACGTAAAAAAAATCAAATAAATTAGGATTGCTCCAGTTGTGGGAAATTTTTAATTAAAAAGTTTAATGGCGCAAAAACTGTAAAATTTGTCAGTGAGGAAAGTAATATCACAGCTCTCCTAAAGAAGCTGAACACTGATGGATGGATGGATGGATGGATGGATGGATGGATGGATGGATGGATGGATGGGTCGATTGATCGATTGAACGTATGCAGAAGTAGTGTGGTGCCACAAAGCGTGGAGAATAAAGAGTAACGAGTGGGGAGAACATGAGAGAACTAGTTTCTGCTTGTACACTGGTACGTGAGTTAAAGTGAGCGAGTCAAGTAATGTTGTCTAGATGGTGGATCACTCCCTCATAGCACCTGACACCGGGCCGGATCCGCCCACAGTCCGGCAGATCCGCATAGGAATCACATCCGCCCATAGACCGCCCCCGCCTCTGTGCCGATTCCGGCAGATCATTATAGCAATTACATCCGCTCCTAGACCGCCCCGCGCCTCTGGCCAGAGCTGGGCCAGGTATGGCCCAGAGCCGGTATCGGCCCGTTGTGCAAAAAGACACTGGTGTGGATCCGTGCCAGTTGCTGTGATACAACCGGCCCGGATCTGGCACAGTTTCATTTTGCTGTCTGGGCTACTACAATATGAGCTAGTCTCTGTGGTGTTCCCGGCACACTGTGACAACCACCTAGTAATGTTGCTGCTGAGGCAGTACTGAATGGCTGAGCGGTAGAATGACAGTAAGCGTTATTGACATCACCCCAGTCCTTAAATTCTCACGGCTGCTAATGATTTCCCATCACACACCTACGGAGTAATGGCGTTCGTGTATGTGCCTGTGTACCTGTGTGTATGTTTGTGTCGGGGGACTGAAGGAAAGCAGCTCCACAAACCTTCTCTGTCCAGCAAAACAAATAAGAAGGACACTCTTGTGTAGAGGCCAAGTAAAGTCCAGCCAACGATCGCGTCATAATTCACACACACACACACACACAGTACAACTGCCCCCATTCCTCATCTGCCCAGTCTTGTTATCTTTCTTGCGTTCTCTATATGTGTACTGTCCGCATATGGGAAACGGCCTTTGGCAGCTTCTCATTATCATTTTGACAGTTTTCTGTGCTGCACTGCAGAGAAAAGGAGAGGGGGGGAGGAGGGGGCAGAGGAAGAGCAAGGGAGTCTGCTAGCGTAGAAATAACAAATTGCCTCTCATTTAATTACTCACCCTCCTCTCCTCCTTTTCTCTCTCGCTCTCTCTCTCTCTCCCATGCACGCTCTGTGTTGGCTATGCTTGTCTCTGACGTGAGTGTGAAACTACTACTACTGCTACTACTGCTACTGCTACTACTACTACTACTGCTACTACTACTACTACTACTACTACTACTACTACTTTCGGCTGCTCCTGTTAGGGGGCGCCACAGCGGATCATCTATTTCCATCTCTGCCTGTCCTCTGCATCTTCCTCTGTCACACCAGCCACCTGCATGTCCTCCCTCACCACATCCATAAACCTCCTCTTTGGCCTTCCTCTTCTCCTCTTCCCCGGCAGCTCCATATTCTGCATCCTTCTCCCAGTATACCCAGCATCTCTCCTCCACACATGTCCAAGCCATCTCAATCTTGTCTCTCTTGCTTTGTCTCCAAACTGTCCAGCCTGAGCTGTCCCTGTAATATACTCGTTCCTAATCCTGTCCTTCTTCGTCACTCCCAATGAAAATCTTAGCATCTTCAACTCTGCCACCTCCAGCTCCACCTCCTGTCTTTTCGTCAGTGCCACTGTCTCCAAACCATATAACATAGCTGGTCTCACAACCATCTTGTAAACCTTCCCTTTAACTCTTGCTGGTACCCTTCTGTCGCAGATCACTCCTGACATACTTCTCCACCCACTCCACCCTGCCTGCACTCTCTTCTTCACTTCTCTTTCGCACTCTCTGTTATTTTGAACAGTTGACCCCAAGTATTTAAACTCATCCACCTTCATCACCTCTACTCCTTGCATCCTCACCATTCCACTGTCCTCCCTCTCATTCACACATAGGTATCCGTCTTGCTCCTACTGACTTTCATTCCTCTTCTCTCCAGTGCATACCTCCACCTCTCCAGGCTCTCCTCAACCTGCACCCTACTCTCACTACAGATCACAATGTCATCCACAAACATCATCGTCCACGGAGACTCCTGCCTGATCTTGTCCGTCAACCTGTCCATCACCATTGCAAACAAGAAAGGACTCAGAGCCGATCCTTGATGTAACCCCACCTCCACCTTGAACCCATCTGTCATTCCAACCACCACCTCACCACTGTCACACTTCCCTCATACATGTCCTGCACCACTCCTACATACTTCTCTGCAACTCCTGACTTCCTCATACAATACCACACCTCCTCTCTCGGCACCCTGTCGTATGCTTTCTCTAAATCTACAAAGACACAATGCAACTCTTTCTGGCCTTCTCTATACTTCTCCATCAACATTCTCAAAGCAAACATCACATCTGTGGTGCTCTTTCATGGCATGAAATCATACTGCTGCTCGCTGATAATCACCTCTCCTCTTAACCTAGCTTCTATTACTCTTTCCCAAATCTTCATGCTGTGGCTAATCAACTTTATACCTCTGTAGTTGCTACAGTTCTGCACATCGCCCTTGTTCTTGAAAATTAGTACCAGTATGCTTCTTCTCCACTCCTCAGGCATCCTCTCACTTTCCAGGATTGTGTTAAACAATCTAGTTAGAAACCCCACTGCCATCTCTCCTAAACACCTACACGCCTCCACAGGTATGTCATCTGGACCAACTGCCTTTCCACTCTTCATCTTCTTCATAGCTGCCCTCACTTCCTCCTTGCTAATCCACCACACTTCCTGACTCACTAGCCCCACATCATCCAACCTTCTCTCTCTCTCTCTCTCTCTCTCTCTCTCTCTCTCTCTCTCTCTCTCTCTCTCATTTTCTTCATTTTCTTCATTCATCAGCCCCTCAAAGTACTCCTTCCACCTTCTCAGCACACTCTGCTTGCTTGTCAGCACATTTCCATCTCTATACTTCATCACCCTAACCTGATGCACCTCCTTCCCAGCTCGGTCCCTCTGTCTAGACAATCGGTACAAGTCCTTTTCTCCGTCCTTAATGTCTAACCTGTCATACAACTCACCATACACATTTTCCTTTGCCTTTGCCACCTCTCTCTTTGCTTTATGCTGTGTCTCCTTGTACTCCTGTCTACTTCCTTCATCTCTCTGACTATCCCACTTCTTCTTTGCCAACCTCTTCCTCTGTATAATTTCCTGTACTTCTTCATTCCACAACCGGGTCTCATTGTCTTCCTTCCTCTTTCCAGATGACACACCAAGTACCTTCCTTGCTGTCTCCCTCACTATTTCTGCAGTGGTTGCCCAGCCATGCAACAACTCTTCACTACCACGCAGTGCCTGTCTTACCTCCTCCCTGAACTCCACACAACAGTCTGATTCACAACTGTCTATCTGATGACCTAGATCCCAATACATTCCCTAACTCAGTGTATTGACGATATTAATCTATGGATGTTAGAGAAATTTTTTACAATTGAACAAAGACAAGACAGAAATAACCCATTTTAGGTGCAAAGATTCAGAGACATAGAATTGCAGCTCATCTCAGCTCTCTGTCTCTGGACTGCAAAAGCAACGCTAGAAATCTGGGTGTAATCATATGACGGTGATCCAAATTTCAAGAACTATGATCAACCATCTCCCAAGATCAGCCTTCTACCACCTTAAAAACATGTCTGAACTAAGGGGCTTTCTATCAAAATCAGACTGTGAGAAATTAACCCATACATTTATAACAAGCAGACTAGACTACTGTAATGGTCTATTCACCGGCCTCCCAAAATCAGTTGTGCGGCATCCGTCCATCCATTAGCCAAGCTGCTTATCCCGATCGGGGTCGCGGGATGCTGGAGCCTATCCCAGCAGCCATTGGGTGGCAGACGGGGAGACACCCTTGTCTGTTGTGCGGCAAATACAGTTAATACACCTGTTCTTAGATCTCTGCACTGGTTCCCCATCAAAACTAGAATCGGTTTTAAAATCCTGTTACTTGTACACAAAGCACTAAATGGCCTTGCACCTAAGTATATCAAATACATGCTAATTATGTACAGACCAGCAAGAACTCTCAGGTCCAAGGGCAGTGGTCTTTTAACCATCCCTCATACTAACTCTAAACAGGGGAAACTTTTGTATTTATGCCCCAACTAGACAGAACGCCCTGCCCGAGGACCTGAGAGAGGACCCCACACTGAACACTTTTAAAAGCAGGTTAAAAACCTTACTTTTCACAACAGCCTACGGCTACATTCTTGGTGTGTGTGTGTGTGTTTGTGTATCGGCCCTGTGATGGCCTAGTGACCTGTCCAGAGTGTCTCCCCGCCTACCGCCCAATGACTGCTTGGGTAGGCTCCAGCATCTCCACGACCCTGAGAGCAGGATAAGCGGTTTGGATAATGGATGGATGGATGGATGTTTAGTTTCCGGCGCCCACTCACTGATCACATACAGCAGAGAAGAACTTTTAAGTCTCCACCTGCCCCCAGGACAAACTGAACATGCTTTTTTTTTACCAACTTCAATTGAAAATTTTAATCAAAGTCTTGCCGAGGTCTTGATCGGTACAGCCCTGTGCAGGCTACGCCAAAGACGCTGAAGGGGGAAGTGAGCCAGAGCACTCGTTAAACTGCCACAGCGGGGATTTAGAACCGCGTTCCCGTCAATCCACCTGGCGAATGTCCGCTCTCTGGCCAACAAGGTGGACAAACTGATACTCCTGAACGGAAAAAACTCGAACTTTCCCACTGATACCTGGCTTAGTGAGCATATCACGGACAGTACACTTCATCTGCCGCAGTTCCAACTCCAACACGGGGTGGTGGCATATGCTTCTACATAAGCGAAGGTTGGAGTATGGATGTCACAGTGTTGAAGAAATCATGCAGCCCTCACTTAGAGACTGTAAACCATTCTATTCACCACGGGAAGTTTCCTCATTTATTCTGGTCGGTATCCCACCCCAGGCCTGTGTTAAAGAGGCGTTAAAACACCTGGTTGATCAAATTACAAACATGGAGCACACATATCCAGACTCCCTACTCATTATCCTCGGGGATTCTAACAAAGCAAACCTCAGCCACAAAAACTGCCAAAATACAGACAGCATGTTAAATGTCCCACCAGAGACAAAAAACACTCATTGCTATACAATATTAAAGGACGCCTATCGCACCGTCCCCCGTGCAGTCCTGGGCCTCTCTGATCACTCTCTGATCCATCTCAACCCAACCTACAGGCAGAAACGAAAATCTGCAAAGCCTGTGGTTTACACTGGGAGGAAACGGACCGATGAGCCCAAACTGGAGGTCCAGGCCTGCCTCGACTGCACTGAATGAAGTGTTTTTTGAGGCTGCATCTACAGACCTGGATGTACTTGCTGACACTGTGACATCTGACATCGGCTTTTGTGAGGACATGTGTGTGCCCACCAGCACATTCTGCACCTTTAACAACAATAAGCCCCGGTTCACAACAAAATTCAGGCAGCGTCGTCAGGCCAAAGAGGGAGCCTACAGGATCCGGTACAACCAAGTCAGAAATACACCCACGAAGGAGACCAGAGTGGCAGGAAGGTGCTACACTGAAAAGTTGTTTCTGTCAATGACTCATCATCAGTCTGGAGCTGTTTGAAAGATACTACCAACTACAGGAGACCCCCCCCACACACACACACATACACACACACTGCAGGGAACCATCTGATGACTAAATGTAAACCATGTAAATAATCGCGATGAAGGCTTTATTCAGCTTTTGCCGGTTTTAATGAATCACCATCAGGCAACGCACCAACATTCGTGTACACTTTTCAAGAACTCCCCGTGGTCACATAGCCCCTACGTGTTTCTGTATAACCATATATCACACAGTCAAACGCACCCTATTTAACAAAAACATACCAAGATCTTGGCAGGAAAAGTAATGCATGGCAAAATGTCAGCAGTCAGATGGGGGTTCCTGGTTTGTGAACAGGCATTTTGTTCATGAACTTAGCTAAATCCAATGCTAACGTTAGCTTAGCTTCCTGCACTGTGCTCTGCGCCCTACCTAGCGGTGAGCGAAGAGCATATTTCTTATCACCCAAAGGCAGCCTAAATGGGTTTTACTGCAGGTTTGAAAAGCAAACTTTCACACCCCTCACCCTCTCCAGCCACAACACACAACCAACTGCACTCCCTGCCAGCCACTCTCCCCTCCCCACCAAACCCCCACCCACACTCAGGATCTGTGTTGAGGACGTGCGCCAGCTCTTCCAGAGACAGAAGACCAGGAAGGCACTGGACCTGGACGGCATATCACCCTCCCGTCTTACAGTCTGTCCTGACCAGCTGCCCCCTATTTTCACACTGATCTTCAACAGATCACTGGAGCTGTGTGAAGTCCCCTGCTGCTTCAAGAGCGCCACTATCATCCCAGTCCCCAAGAAACCCCGTATCACGGGATTAAATGACTACAGGCCCAATGCCCTAACGTCTGTGGTCATGAAATCCTTCGAGAGACTGGTGTTGGCCCACCTGAAGGAAATCACAGGCCCACTGCTCGACCCTCTGCAGTTTGCCTACTGAGTTAACAGGTCAGTGAATGTTGCAGTCAACATGGGATTGCACTAAATCTTCCAACACCTCGACTCCCCAGGGACACACGCAAGGGTCCTGTTTGTGGACTTCAGCTCAGCATTCAACACCATCGTCCCAGATATCCTCCAAACTCACCCAGCTCACTGTACCAGCCCCCATCTGCCAGTGGATTAAACACTTCCTGACAGACAGCAGTCAGCAGGTGAGGCTGGGGAAAATCACATCCAGCACCCGGACAATCAGCACTGGCGCGCCCCAGGGATGTGTGCTCTCCCCTCTACTCTTCTCCCTCTACACAAATGACTGCACCTCAGGTGACCCGTCTGTTAAACTCCTGAAACTTGCGGACAACACAACCATCATTGGCCTTACCCGAGATGGTGACGAGTCTGCATATAGACGGGAGGTTGATCAGCTGGCCCTCTGGTGCGGCCATAACAACCTGGAGCTGAACACGCTCAAAACAGCAGAGATGACAGCAGACTTCAGGACAAGTCCCCCAACACTGCCCCCACTCACCATACTAAACAGCACATTGTCTACAGTGAAAACCTACCGATTTCCTGGGTTCAACAATCTCCCAGGACATAAGGTGAGCATCCAACATAGACACGATCATCAAAAAGGCCCAGCAGAGGATGCACTTTCTCCGCCAGCTCAAGAAATTCAACCTGCCTCAGGAACTGTGCAATAATCCAGTCTGTCCTCTGCACATCCATCACTGTCTGGTTTGGATCAGCCACCAAACAGGACAGGGACAGACGACAGCAGACAATTAATTCTGCAGAGAAAATCATTGGTGCCAACCTGCCCTCCATTCAGCACTTACACATCTCCAGACTCAGGAAACGGGCAGGCAACATCACTGCAGACCCATTACACCCTGGTCACAACCTGTTCCAGCTCCTCCCCTCTGGCAGGCGCTACAGAGCACTGTACCCCAAAACAACCAGATATAAAAACAGTTTCCTTCTGCGGCTGTCATTGAAATGAACATTTAACACTGTCAAATAAATCCAACCATTGTGTATATACTGTACTGTACATTGTACCTATACCGGTATGCTGTGTCATGTCCATCTACCTCAAGCACGTATGTAAGTAACCTGCTAACATCTATTTCAGCGTGTCTGATATATTCTCTGCACCACTACACTTTATCACCTCTTAGTTCACGTGTATAAGTCAATCTTTGTGTCCCAATCTGAAGATTGCTGTGTTGTAGTGTTGTTATTCTATGTTAAGTACACTGAGAGAGCCACGAAACCGGAGTCAAATAACACGTATGTGTAAACCTGCATGGCCAATAAACATGATTCTGATTCTTATTCTGACCTTCAGTTTCCATCTTCATACTCATCCCTCTGTCTGACACTCTTCAACTCCAACACACTTGACATACTCTTCCTTCAGAGGTACCCCTACCCCATTTCTCCTCCGATCCGCACCATGGTAGACGAGTTTGAACCCACCTCTGATGCTCCTGGCCTTACTCCCCGTCCACCTGGTCTCTTGCACACACAGTATATCTATCATCTTTCTCTCCATTATATCAGCCAGTTCTCTCCCTTTGCCAGTCATAGTGCCAACATTCAAAGTTCCGACTCTCACCTCCACACTCCTACCTTTCCTCCTCTCCCGCTGCCCCTGGACATGCCTTCCCCCTCTCCTTCTTCTTCGCTAACAGTAGCATAGTTTCCACCGGCACCCCGCTGGCCAACAGCACTGGTGGCAGTCATTGGTAACCCGGGCCTCGACCGACCCGGTATGGAAATCTGATTTGTGATCCGCATATTGATTTGGTAAAGGTTTTACACCGGATGCCCTTCCTGATGCTAACCCTCCCCATTTATCCGGGCTGCACTAGCTGGTGGAGCCACAATGGCTGGACGTGAGTGTGAAACTGCCATTCAGATCCAGTGAAGGACACCTGCTGTACCTGGAGGCGTTTCTGCTCACTCTCGCTCTCTCTCTCTCTCTCTCTCTCTCTCTCTCTCTCTCTCTCTCTCTCTCTCTCACGCTTGATATTTTCTGTGCACAAAGGAACCGAGTCCATCAAAACTCATGAGGGAAGACATCATGACAGTCGCTATAATAATGAAAATGAAGAGTTACCAAATGTGATATGAATGCACTGAGGAAAGTATAACTTCTGCTGTATTGTTTGCTATTATGGGTGTAAGTTGTGTCGGCTGTAATCTGTAATGGCAACACACATCTGTGCAACAACTGTACAGTCTATGTGTAGCATAATGATAGACAAACTGTTTTACCACCTCTCCCCCGCTCCAGCCCTCTGGAACCTGGACCCAGGGTTGATCCCCATACCTGGGAAGAACTTTGAAAATCACTCAAATCCCCAACCTTGCCCACCCCCCCCAGTAATCTCCAAGCCCACTCACCTGGACACCGGGGTGACATAGTTCCCTGGGAAGACCCCGGAGGCAGCGGTCCTCAGCGACGTCCCTTTGAACCAGCCGTCCTGACACTTCTCCATCACGCGGTACATCTCTCCTTTCCTCAGCTCCAGCTCATCAGCCTTCTGGGGCTTGTAGGCATAGAGAGCCAGGTAGCTGGGGGAAAGTACACACACTGTTAGAGGTCCCGGTAAAGCTGGGTTCGCTTCACAATGAGATAAAATGAGATTAAAAAAAACATTTATTATCATTATTATTATTATTATTTAGGGTGTCTGGGTAGCATAGCGGCATATTCCTTTGCCTAACAACACAGGGATCGCTGGTTCGAATCCCTGTGTTACCTCTGGCTTGGTCGGGCATCCCTACAGACACAATTGGCCATGTCTGTGGGTGGGAAGCCGGATGTGGGGATGTGTCCTGGTCGCTGCACTAGCGCCTCCTCTGGTTGGTCGGGGCGCCTGTTTGGTGGGAGAGGGAACTGGGGGGAGGGGGGATAGCGTGATCCTCCCACGAGCTACGTCCCCCTGGTGAAACTCCTCACTGTCAGGTGAAAAGAAGCGGCCGGCGACACCGCATGTATCGGAGGAGGCATGAGGTAGTCTGCAGCCCTCCCCGGATCGGCAGAGGGGGTGGAGCAGAGGCCGGGACGGCCCAGAATAGTGGGGTAGTTGGCAATTGGGGAGCCCCCCCCCCCAAAAAAAAATGCTTTTTATCATATTTAACTCTGCTGATATGAAATTGTTCCCAGGTTATGTAGTGTTGTTGCTGTAGTTGCCTACATATATATATATATGTGTGTGTATGTATGTATATATACATATGTATGTATATATATGTACTACATGTATGTATATATATATATATATGCATGTATATATATATATGTATGTATATGTGTGTGTGTATATATATATGTATATGTATATGTATATGTATATATATGTATATATATGTATATGTATATATATATATGTATATATATGTATATGTATATATATATATATATATATATGTAACATTCAGTCAACCTGTCAAACAATTTTAAAAAGGTCTTCTTGCACAGCTCAGGAACTGAGCCTAGCCCCCAAAATCCCATATACGCTCGCACAAGTTTAAAGACCATGTCAGTCTGGTCTCTCTGATTTATCACATCCCTTCCTTGGCTCCAGCTCCACATTCGAACAGCTGACGGCTACCAACTGTCCCCCCCATCTGTTCCTGGGAGCAGAGCTGAGTGATTTC
>JAJHIY020001373.1:5000-135000 GCA_022114975.2 Lampris megalopsis | reverse complement strand
CTAAGCTAACTGCTAGCCCATGCAGACCGGCAGCTCCGAAGGCACCGAGGCCGGTCTGGCGGCGGCCTCACCTGGCGTTGACTGTGTTTTTAGTGTCGTCGCGTGGAGCGCGGGGAGGGGTGTCGAAGGTGTCTGGCTGGGAGAGCTGGCATTGGATTGGCTGGGAGAGCTTGGTCTGCTGCATCCAGGGACCACCCGCCCTGCCTGGAGCTGTGCCCCAAAGAGGAAAGACCGAGGGCGGCCGGACAGGACGCGGAAGCGGGGCGGGCTAAGCTAACTGCTAGCCCATGCAGACCGGCAGTTCTGAAAGTCATCCTGGCGGGCGTTCGTTCCCCTGGAGAGTGATTTATTTATTTATTTGTTTGTTGTTTCGTTTGGATGTACAGTATGTGTTGGTTTGGATATGTGTGTTCGTCTTTGTGTTGCGCTGCTGTGGGCTGGAGGAAACAATGTGTCGTTTCATTTCGTCGACGCAAGTGCATGAAATGAGACGACAAATAAAGTGTTTCTGGTTCTGATTCTGTGACTGCTCTTGTGTACCAGCCTGGTCCCTTACACCGGACTCAATGGAGGTCTTTCAGCTGCTGTTTTTTCTTTTTTTCTTTTCTTTTCTTTTTTTTTTTGCAGACACCCTGAGAGGAGGAAGTGATGCAACGCTGTTTGTAGTGCGGTTCGCCTCAGGAGCAGGAATTTGAACGCCGAGCACCGGAGATGTGATTTTGTGGCCTGGCTGTCCATGTGTCTATTTAGATAGACAGACTGGACGGCCACACATAACTCGGGACTCACGCACACAAACGTAAAAAAAATAAATACAGTTCTTCCTGCAAAACACACTCACCCGACACACACATCAGGTTCCTCTGAATCTACACACGGCTGAAAAGAGACGGCCAAAGGTTTGAAAACACGAGTGTTAGTTTGGAGACAGGAGATCAGTTTCACGCCCATGTTTAATTTCCATTGCAATCTGCTCGGCAGAGCCCCTAATGCTGCACAATCCCCAGATACACACACACACACTATACATGTGTGTGCGTGTGTGTACATAACAAGCATCATTGGGACTTGCTGTTTCAGATGTCGTATTTCCATATTGATAGACATGCTAATCAGAACCATATCATGTGCTAATTGACATGATAGACTGATGCTGGAGAGATGAATCAGCTCGGCCTCACAGGACAGGCTGGGGGATGTGCGGCACCCGCACACACACACACACACACACACACACACACAAACACACGCCAGTGCACATACATAATGCCAATACATTACCTTCCGATAACTGACTGCATGAAGAGTCAGGTATGTATGGCATATATGTGTAGTACACACATAAATACTTACACCTGTACTCTACTTAAACCTGTATTATACTTACACTTGTATTCTACTTACACCTGTACTCTACTTACACATATACTCTACTTAAACCTGTACTCTAGTTACACATGTACTCTACTTACACCTGTACTCTACTTACACCTGTACTGTCGTTACACCTGTACTCTAGTTACACATGTACTCTACTTACACTTGTCCAGTATTTACACCTGTACTCTACTTACACCTGTACTCTACTTACACCTGTACTGTCGTTACACCTGTATTTACTTACACCTGTACTCTACTTACACCTGTACTCTACTTACACATGTACTCTACTTACACCTGTACTCTAGTTACACCTGTACTCTACTTACACCTGTACTCTACTTACACCTGTATTCTACTTACACTTGTCCAGTATTTACACCTGTACTCTAGTTACACCTGTACTCTAGTTACACATGTACTCTACTTACACCTGTATTCTATTTACACCTGTATTCTACTTACACCTGTACTCTACTTACACATGTACTCTCAGAGATAGACGCTAATATTTGTAAGCACTGGCCCCATGGGCTACCAAGCCCCTAAATTTGGTGGCCAAAGTACATTTTTGGTGGCCCAAATGTAAAAACACAGAAAAGCCAATTTAACACAACTTAACACTGTGACACATCAACAAACGAAAAGACATCAACAAAATGAAAATATGTAACTGTTTATTTAAATTGAAAACTCAAGTTCGTTTGTAAACATACATACATATTCTCCGTCTTAGTTCAGTCTCTTTTTCACACACCCCCTCCATACACGCTCTCTCTCGCTCCCTCCATCCCTGCCTCCCTCCCTCCCAGCATTGTGCCTGTCAAGTCATGCCTGCAATAAAAAACATTACAAAAAGCAGTAGAAAACCTATAACACATACTTCTAACTGTAGCCAAAATTGTCAAAATACATGGGCAGAATGAATATCTTTCATATAATTATTTAAATTTAAAACTCAAGTTTTTGTAAACATATGGTACATATATTCTCCCACAGTCTCAGTTCAGTCTTTTTTGCATCCCTCTGCCTCATACACTCTCTCGCTTGCTCGCTCCCTCCCTCCCAGCATTGTCCCGGCGTCAGTCATGTGTGCAATAAAAACATTACAAAAAGCAGCAGAATTAGAATCCGCAAGAACCGAAATATAGCGGGCTTGGCACAGCTTCCCCCAGTGTTGGTTCCCAGATGTCATTTTAGATGTGGGGAATGAATCTACAGCAGGAAAGTTGCCAACAACAACGTCAACACCATTAACTATGAGCAACTAGCTGCAATACAAACAGAAAATATGCTACACGAGCTAGCCAGCAATAGCCTACTGCTGATGAGGAGTAGCTAACATTACATTATATGTCCAATAAATTTAAGTAGCTGCTCTAATTAGTAGCATTAGCACTACGTTAATTTGCAGTATATAAACCTAACCAGCTAGCTAGGTAACTAGATTAGAATTAAACCAACCCACCTTGCTATGGCTTTGTTGTTTGCATATCCATGCACCATGTCCACGCCGTTCTTGATGTGGAGTTACCCACTCTCCATTTGATGTATTTGTCTCCCCATGGGTGCATTTTCAGGTCATGTAACTGCAAGGTGTGCAACTGTGCACCATAAGAGTTGGCCACTTGTTCCATGACTTGTGATGTGGTGTTTCCTGAAGGCATTGTTTCCGATGGAAAATGAGCTGGACTTCTCGGCTCGTTGAGGAAACTGGTGGCACACCGCAGTACGTTACGTCTTTAGATGTGTCATATTCTAGCCACTTAAACTCTTGCTCCCATTCACTCCTAAATTTTCGTTGCCATTCCGTTATTTCATTGTCCACCTTTTGGGTTTCTGGTGTAGGGATCGTGTTCGCAGCTTGAGTAACGTTGGGCTTAGTAAACCCATATTTCAGCAGCCCCGACGTATCGGCAGCTAGCCGATGATGAGTAAAATTAAGTTATTGTTAGCTGTTTTCGTAGAATGTTGAATTAAAAGGCCCGAATGAATCGGGATGTTTGTGGAACTGTGACACTGTGTTTGCGAAGGACGATGGGTATTTTTTTATTTTAATTTAACCTCGACTTGGTTGCCACAGGGGGCCACCTACCAGGGATATATGGTGGCCACAGAGTAACTTTTTATGGCCACGGGCCATCGGACCATGATCAATGTCGAACCCTGACTCTACTTACACCTGCATTCTAATTACACATGTACTCTACTTACACCTGTACTCTACTTACACATGTACTCTACTTACACCTGTATTCTAATTACACATGTACTCTACTTACACCTGTACTCTACTTACACATGTCCTCTACTTACACCTGTACTCTACTTACACCTGTATTCTACTTACACATGTACTCTAGTTACACCTGTATTCTATTTACACATGTACTCTACTTACACCTGTACTCTACTTACACCTGTATTCTACTTACACATGTACTCTACTTACACCTGTACTCTACTTACACATGTACTCTACTTACACCTGTATTCTACTTACACATGTACTCTACTTACACCTGTACTCTACTTACACATGTCCTCTACTTACACATGTACTCTACTTACACCTGTACTCTACTTACACATGTACTCTACTTACACATGTATTCTACTTACACATGTACTCTACGTACACCTGTCCTCTACTTACACCTGTACTCTACTTACACCTGTATTCTACTTACACATGTACTCTAGTTACACCTGTATTCTACTTACACATGTACTCTACGTACACCTGTACTCTACTTACACATGTCCTCTACTTACACCTGTATTGTACATGTACTCTACTTACACATGTACTCTACTTACACCTGTACTCTACTTACACCTGTATTCTCCCTACAAATGTACTCTACGTACACCTGTACTCTACTTACACATGTCCTCTAGTTACACATGTAGTCTACTTACACCTGTACTCTACTTACACCTGTATTCTACTTACACTTGTCCACTACTTACACCTGTATTCCACTTACACCTGTATGCTACTTACTACTTACACCTGTACTCTAGTTACACCTGTACTCTAGTTACACATGTACTCTACTTACACTTGTATTCAACTTACACCTGTACTTTTCTTACACCTGTACCCTACTTACTACTTCCACCTGTACTCTAGTGGTGTTTCTACAGGGATGTGTATGTGGGGTGGCAGAAGAGACGGCAGTGAGACATTTAAGGATGGCCACGACACGTGATATTTTTAACGATCGCTTGGCCAAATGTCATCCGATAAGTAACTTGCTCAACATTCCAACAGTCAATGGCAACGTTTTGTTAGGAAACGAATTCCTAAGAAGGCACATTCATCATAAAGAGGACAGCAAGCTGTTTAAACGAAAGGGTGTAATCTAAACACACCATGACACACTGCAGGGCCGATCCAGACACACACACACACACACACACACACACACACAGACCTCAGCGCAACTCCAGCTGTGGGGCTCCTCATTAGCTTCCCACACCCACTACAGACACACACTACAGACACACACTACAGACACACAGAGACATACACACTAGCATGCTCTATAAACCCCATAACCCCTGCTGAGGCAAACTAATGAACGGTACATTATTGATGCTTGTGTATCTAACAGGACGTGTTGAGTGTGTGCACATGCACACATTCTGCAGCCTCTGGACTCATCACACCTCCTCACAAGGACGTGTCAGTCAACCAGCTACAGTCACAGGCAGGAACGGCTAGCTGAGACTAGCGCTGCCTGTATTTACCCAGAATACAGCAGGGCATTCTGTGTGTGTGTGTGTGTGTGTGTATGAATGAAAGAAAGAAGAGATACTGTGTGTACAGATGGCTGTTGGTGAGGGAGGGAGGAGTGAGTGTTGGTGAGGGAGGGAGGAGTGAGTGTTGGTGAGTGAGAGAGAAATGAGGGAGGGGTGAGTATTGGTGAGGGAGGGAGGAGTGAGTGTTGGTGAGTGAGGGAGAAGTGAGGGAGGGGTGAGTATTGGTGAGTGAGGGAGGAGTGAGTGCTGATGAGTGAGGGAGAAGTGAGGGAGGAATGAGTGTTGGTGAGTGAGGGTGGAGTGAGGGAGGAATGAGTGTTGGTGAGTGAGGGAGGAGTGAGTGTTGGTGAGTGAGTGAGGGAGGAGAGAGGGAGGAGTGAGTGTGGGTGACTGAGGGAGGAGTGAGTGTTGGTGAGTGAGTGAGGGAGGAGGGAGGGAGGAGTGAGTGAGGGAGCAGGGGGTGAGGGAGGAGTGAGTGTTGGTGAGTGAGGGAGGAGTGAAGGAGGAGTGAGTGTTGGTGAGGTGAGGGTGGAGTGAGGAGTGAGTGAGGGAGGAGTGAGTGTTGGTGAGTGAAGAGTGAGTGAGGGAGGAGTGAGTGTTGGTGGGTGAGGGAGGAGTGAGTGTTGGTGAGGTGAGGGAGGGAGGAGTGAGGAGTGAGTGAGGGAGGAGTGAGTGTTGGTGAGTGAAGAGTGAGTGAGGGAGGAGTGAGTGTTGGTGGGTGAGGGAGGAGTGAGTGTTGGTGAGGTGAGGGAGGGAGGAGTGAGGAGTGAGTGAGGGAGGAGTGAAGAGTGAGTGAGGGAGGAGTGAGTGTTGGTGAGTGAGGGAGGAGTGAGGGAGGAGTGAGTGTTGGTGAGTGAGGGAGGAGTGAGTGTTGGTGAGTGGGTGAGGGAGGAGGGAGGGAGGAGTGAGTGAGGGAGCAGTGGGTGAGGGAGCAGTGAGGGAGAGTGAGTGTTGGTGAGTGAGGGAGGAGTGAGTGTTGGCGAGTGAAGAGTGAGTGAGGGAGGAGTGAGTGTTGGTGGGTGAGGGAGGAGTGAGGGAGGGAGGGAGGAGGACAGACAGCTCAGTAGAGCAGCAGTCATTCTGTCTCTGCTGTTTAAGCTAACTAACTGTAAGCTTCTGGACTACTTCCTTGTTGTGTGTCCTTGTAGAGTAACAGACAAGCAGGTTGTGTGCACACGTCAACACATTTAAAACCACACAATCTGACTGGATGTGTGTCTGGTGTCAGAAATGCTCCTGACAGTCACATCAAAGCTGTTAAATTGACCACACAGCTTTGCATGTGGCATTACCACGAACTTACAGAATCACTGCCTGGGTTTACATGCACAGTTAGGTGGAGCTACGGTTGTAGCTCGGTTAGGTCATGTGACTGGACTACTGATGTTGTCCCAGTATACAAGAACCGGGGAGAATCGATTTATTGACGGATGTATGTCCGACCTCGGTATGGTAGGTTGTGATATGCCCCCTTTCAGCCGGTTTCTATTGGTCGAACGACCGCCGCAGGAACTGTGGATCATGCGCAGAACGCCTAGGCCAGTTCAGGGCCGATTGAAGCGTGTACATGCCAGAGTAAATCCATCCCCAACCGCATTATCCAGGTGTGGTAGTCCCACTTCAAGAAATTCGATTTAGTACGATTTCAGTCGGACCAACAGGTTTACATGTATTTTAAATGTCCAGTTTTAGTCGGACCAACACAATATATCCACTGTTTCACTGCGACATTTCACCATCAACAACAACTAACTTATTTGTTAAGTAAATGGACTCATATGCCTGTACATCAAAAATATACTTACGATGTGTTTTCCCTTAGACAATAGAGACACAAGTCCTTTACCTACAGTACCCACAGTACCCACAGTACCTACAGTACCCACAGTACCCACAGTACCTACAGTACCCACAGTACCTACAGGACCTACAGTACCCACAGTACCTACAGTACCTACAGTACCCAGAGTACCTACAGTACCTACAGTACCCACAGTACCTACAGTACCTACAGTACCTACAGTACCCAGAGTACCTACAGTACCTACAGTACCTCAGTACCCACAGTACCTACAGGACCTACAGTACCCACAGTACCTACAGTACCTACAGTACCCACAGTACCCAGAGTACCTACAGTACCCACAGTACCTACAGAACCTACAGTACTCACAGTACCTACAGTAACCATAGTACTCACAGTACCTTCAGTACCCACACTACCCGCAGTACCTATAGTACCTACAGTACCCACAGTACCTACAGTGCCTACAGTACCCACAGTACCTACAGAGCCTACAGTACCTACAGTACCCACAGTACCTACAGTAACCACAGTACCTACAGAACCTACAGTACTCACAGTACCTTCAGTACCCACACTACCCGCAGTACCTACCGTACCTTTAGTACCTTCAGTACCCACAGTACACACAGTACCTACCTACAGTACCCACAGCAAACACAGAACCTATAGTACCCGCAGTACCCACAGTACCCACAGAACCTACAGTACCCACAGCACCTACAGTACCCACAGTACACACAGTAGACCTACATTACCGACAGTACCAGCAGTACCTACAGTACGTATCTGACAGCTGTGTGTGTGTGTGTGCGTGTACAGCAGCATCCTGTGGACTAGGATTAATAACAACGCTGGATGAGCAGAATAGCTGCAGATGTTTGTTTAGGCTTTGAACCTGCAGTAAGGTATTCCCCATTTCGATTCAAAGCCCAAACATCTATTGTTTGTTTACTCGGGTCTCTACCAACAATCCCTCCCCTCCCTCCCCATCTGTCCTAATCTAATAAATATCTCCAAGGGACCTGGATTCATAATACTGCTATGCAGTGCACCGTGGTCCTCTGGACCTGTTCTCTACACAACACTACAGTACACTCACACACCTGTCTCTTTCTTAAACACTCCCCACACTAGTGTGCATGCAGCTGTTAAGGATGTGTGACGTTACCTGTACTGTACCAGCTGGTGCAGTAGATACAATATTAATATGATCACGTTATAAGCCATTCCCGAGGAATCAGAATCAGGAACACTTTGTCATTTCATTTCATGTGCGCAAGTGCATGAAATGAAATGAAGCATCATTTCCCCAAGCCCGCATCAGTGCAACACAAAGACAAAAACACACCCAAAATCTCCAAGAACACATATATGCAAACTAACACACATATCTAAACTATAAATAAATAAATAAAAATCACTCTCCAGGAGAACAAACGCCAGCCAGGATGACTGTCGGAACTGCCGGGCTGCACGGGCTAGCAGTTAGCTTAGCCTGCCCCGCTTCCACGTCCTGTCAGACCACCCTCAGCGTGTCCTCTTCGGGCACAGATCCGGTCAGGGCTGGCGTCCTTGGGCCCACAGGACACAGCAGACCAAGCTTTCCCAGCCAATCCAGTGCTAGCTCTCCCAGCCAGACACCTTTGGCACACCTCCTTACACTCCATGACACTAAAAACACAGTCAAGGCTAGACGAGTCTGCTGCCAGACCACTCTCGGTGTTATCGGAACTGCCCGTCTGTATGGGCTAGCAGTTAGCTAGCCTGCCCCGCTTCCCGCTTCTGTGCTGTCATCTTTCCAAGCTGGTACTGGGTGAGACCGCTGCAAATGTGAATTTATGCTGCCGTCTTCCCACATCGGAAGCAGGAGAATATTCCCTACTTCAAGAAAGGCCAAATCTTTCCATCATCCAGCCCAGTTGGTACTGTGGCTGGGTCAAAGGTCGTTCTACCCTGGTGGTCGACTCATTATTTCATCCAGTTATCTGCCTAAGCTTTTGCACACCAACAATAATGAGATATATGACTTAAAGTTTTGAACTGTTATTCAACATTATCCACAATAAGATAATCTTAAAGATAAGACATCTTCATAGCACTTTCTGAAAACAAAGAATCAGGCATGGTGAACACTGTGTGTCCTGACACCAGCTCCTAGTTGATGCCCACACATGAAGTCCACAGCCTTGCTGATGGCTTTCCCGGGCAGGCTACGGAACTGAGCTGACTTACAAACCCACATTAACATGTACAATCCTGCTTCCCCTTCTGTCCACCTTTGGAAGTCTACTGTCTACTTCCACATGGAAAGAGCTGAGCTATTGGACCAGACTTTTCTCTCACCTCGTCCCTAAATGGTGGAGTGAACTTGTGTCTTCCGTCAGAACTACAGACTCAATCACTTCATTCTGGAAAGGCTTAAATACTTTACTTTTTCAGGCCTTCCTTTGTCCTCAGATGGCTGTAAATATGTCACTGTTATTCTGATGTGTGGGATTGTCCAGCTAATTTGTATTTTGAATCTCCTAATAATTCCTGTTGCATGCTTAGACTAATGGCTCTAGGTACAACATGTGCTCCTGGCTATGATATGATATGAGTGCCTGAGGTCAATTGCTGATATGATCATCAGCAGTTGACCTCGTCAAACAATACTGCATACAGTTCATCTTATTCACCCTTCTATGTTCCCCTCTCTTCGTCACTATCTAGCTTTAAACTCCCAACTGTTACTGAAATATCTGGTCTTATTCACAAATCCAAATCATCTACCTGTCAGTTAGACCCTCTTCCTACTCATTTAGTAAAAGCCTGTCTACCTTCTCTATTCGCTTTAATATCTGATATCATACATTCCTCCCTTACCTCTGGTCTTGTTCCCTCATCTCTCAAAACAGCTGCAATAACTCCGATACTCAAGAAACCTGGTGCAGACCCCAACAATTTGAATAATTTTCACCCTATCTCAAATTTACCATTTCTTTCTAAAACACTTGAAAGAACAGTTGCATCTCAGCTACACACTCACTTGACTAACAGCAGTCTGTTTGAGCAATTCCAATCTGGTTTTCGCTCCATGCACAGTACGGCGACAGCCTTGGTGAAAATCATTAATGATCTGTTGATGGCAGCTGACTCTTGGCCCTTAACCATACTTGTCCTCATTGATCTGAGTGCAGCCTTTGATACCATCTCGCATAACATCCTCCTAGAGAGATTAGCTTCCATTGGAATAACTGGCACCCCCTTGACTGGTCTAGATCATATCTCTCTGGCTGCACTCAGTTTTTCCAACTTAAAAATGTGAGATCACAGTCCTTTCCTGTTACTATCGGTATTCCTCAGGGCTCTATATTGGGACCACTCCTATTTATTATCTACCTACTACCTATTGGCCACATTTTCAAAGACATGTAGGTCAGCCATACTAAATTGCCCCTAGGTATGAATGTGTGTGTGTATGTATGTCGGCCCTGTGTGATGGCCTGGCAGCCTGTCCAGGGTGTCTCCCTGCCTGCCAGCCAATGACTTCTGGGATAGGCGCCGGCACCCCTGCGACCCTGACAGCAGGATAAGCGGTTTGGATGGATGGATGACATGACATGATATGATCACTACTGTGTGCTGCAAGATTCCTGCAGGATGACATGCAAAGATCACTGGTAGCTGCTAACGGTCTTGGAGATCACTTCGGATAAAAGCATCTGCTTAATGTGAAAATGTAACTCTAAGTCTTAACCAATAACACAAATGGATTAAAATTCAAGATAAAATTACATAAATCAAAACACTGGGCCAAAACTTTTTTTTAAAAGATGTTACAGATTGTACAAGACATCACTCCATACACCTTTACATGTTGAGCCTTGCCTCGTGATACAAATGTGGAGGGGTCATGTGTGCGTGTGCGTCCTTGTGTGTGTGTGTGTGACTGTGAGTGCACGTGTGTTTCTATATGCTACATGCGTACTTACCTCCACATAGAGAATGGGAAAGATACCGATCTTGTCTCCCAGCACGCCTTCCGCCCAGTTATCGTCCACTCGCCTGATCACTGTAAGTACCTCATCCTGCAAGGAGAGAAAGATGGTAAGAACACACACACACACACGCGCACAAAGGACAAAGTCACTGTTGAAACCCAATTAGATGTGACACTACTTGACATAAGAGAGACCTCTCACAGCAGACAAGACTGAGCAGGTGTGCTTTGCAGTCTGCACACAGAGCGCTAACACGCACATCACACACTGATGGCCGCCGCAACACAAACTCTCTTTCTTCCTCTTCCTCCCCCTCGCTTCTGTGGCGTCTCCTTATTTCTCCTCTCCGTGTCAGGAGTGGAGGTGCTTGATAGGCAATTAGGCATGGCGGAGATAATGCTGGGAAATTACTGTGTATTAGTCATACTGAGTAATTACCCCTCACACAAACCAAACAACATCACAAACACACTGGTCACACATGACCACACACATACAGCCCCCACTACAGGGGGCAGAAGGCTGTGTGTGTGTGCGTGTGTGTGTGTGTGTGTGCGTGTGTGTGTGTGTGTGTGTGTGAGCGAGAGAAAGAAAGAGAACAAGAGAGAGTGGGAGAGACAGAGAGACTCCGCCCAGAGAGACAGGTGGAGACAGAGCAACCTTTCCTGCTACAATGTAGCACATACGAAGACTTAAGAACAAACTTCTTCACAAAAATTCAATGTAAATTCCAAGACTTGGACACCCTCTCTGACCAGACCAAAATGCAACATGTGGTACTTGAGGAAAACAGCGTCAGCACATAGATGCAGCGAGATATGTCAGGTCATGTGACAGCCTGAGAGACAAGCAGCAGTACACAGCTGTGACAGCTGTAGTCTCCTCGCCACCCATGCTCCACCCTCTGATCTACTTCCGTATTTCTATTGTTATGGCTGTGTTATTGTTTCTTTATTGATCGTTACAGTGTTGTGTTGATGTTCATTATGAGGGTTATTGTGTACCGTTCAAACTGTATTTTTGATGCTTTGGCAGCATTGTTGTAAAACTTTCATGCCAAAAAAAGCCCTTTGAATTGAACTGACAGAGAGAGAGCGAGAGAGAGACAGAGAGAGCGAGAGAGACAGAGCACGAGAGAAAGCGAGAGAGAGAAAGAGACAGAGAGAGAGAGTGAGAGAGAGAAAGAGACAGAGAGAGAGTGAGAGAGAGAAAGAGAGACCGGTAACACTTTAGTATGGGGAACATAAAACAACTTAATTACTAGTGAATTAGTAATGATCAAGATGTCACTTTAGTATGGGGAACATATTGTAAGTAACAAAAACTTAATTTACAGTAATTTAACACTTGTAGTTTTGTGTGTTGTTATGTAAGAACAGACCATATTCATTAAGTGTTAGTAAGGGAGAATAACTCTTCTTGTGGTACTACCACCTTATAAAGGCCATACTAAGCAAAGCATATTGAGATGGTACTACTAATAAGCAATAATTCTGAGGTTATAGAGGGAAAACTCATAGTTAATGGCTTACTGGTTGTATAATAAGGCCATGCAGAATAAGGCATTAATGAGTACGTAATAATGACCAATTAAGAGCCAATATGTTGCTAATTTGCATGCTAATAAGCACCTAATTAATGGTGACTACGTTCCCCATACTAAAGTGTTACCGAGAGACCTTTGATCTTTAACCAAGCCTTTACTGTTCTAATTCTTCATTCACATCAAGATAACAACATTAACACAAATACTCATATACATAGTGGAAAAACACAACAATTGCCATACACAGTAAAAACAAAAGGATACAGACCTTCCCCTATGTTTTTCTTTTTTCAGAAATTAAGAAGCACTTGGTTTTCTACCATGCACAGTACATCCCCACGTCCCCAAATAGAAATAAATCCTTCCAAGTTTGAAAAACATGAACTCAATTTTCAGCCGAGCAGCCACTAGACCCCTAAACATGAGTGTAGCATCCGTGGACCCTGTGCCTTTCATTTTGTTCCTCCTGCTAAGCCAAATGGTAATTTTTGCCTGACCTATCAAAAAATTAACCAGGGTGACACGTCTGCACTGTCCTGCCATGACAAACAGGCTGTCTTCGAGAACCTCTCCTAAACCTCTGAGCCACTGCTGCAGCACAGAGAAAAGAGGGATCAACCTGGGACATCTGAGCCATAAGTGCTGTAGAGTTTCCTCATCATTACTGAAAGAGCAGTGGCTCCCTGCCCTAGGATCAAAGTGTGCCACATGTCTGTTCATAGTCACAGCCCCCTGTAACCACACTCCACTGTAGATCTGCAGTGCTAGTGATGCTCTGTTGAGTGCTAGTGATGTTCTGTTGAGAACCTTTACAGTAACTGCGTACAAGGCCTTCTGTGATGTACTTAAGAAGTCATGTAGTTCTGGTGTTTTAAAGGATAGAATGGCCCCCTTCACTTCCTCCTGCTCCTCCACTGCTGCATGGATTGACCAAGATGGAAAAACAGGCCGCATAGCTGGCTGATCCTCTCCACACTCCGCTCCTAGTACCTCCCTGAAGAAGCCAACAACCTCTCCATCAAACGAAGAGATTTAAAGCCAGTCTCTTGGCTCAAAATACCAGCCGTCTTCCACTGTCCTCCTGATCTGAGACACACTAACTTTGTAAGACCAGCTCTTATGAGGGATCTCTGTACACTTATGGAGCTGAGCATCCTGCAGCTATCAGTGGGTTATGGAACAGTGGTTCCTCCCATACACTGCCATAGAGCTGGGAGTAGTCTCTGTTGGTGCATAAGACCGTTCCCCAAGTGCGAAGGACAGATTGATAGAAGGGTGTTGTCGTAAACTCCATGCCAGCCAGGTCCACTTCGCTCTGCTGCCTCAGGACGCCTGGTTGCCCCATCGCTCAGAGGCCCTTGCTGCCGATCGACCCGGTCATGGCTCTTTTCTGTCCTGGCCCCACAGTGGTGGAAGGAACTCCTCACTGATGTCAGGACAGCGGAGTCGCTGCCCATCTTTCGGCGCAGGTTGAAAGCTCACCTCTTCAAGAACTACTATCCTGTTACTTGTTCTTAGCACTTATTGTATTCACTCATAAAAAAAAATCTTTCTTGAACTTTTATTTTAGCACTGGTTTTGCTCTTAGATGCTTGTTTAGATGCACTTATGACCTCTGATGACTAGTAGTTCTCCTGATTTCCTACATTGAATGCACTTATTGTAAGTCGCTTTGGATAAAAGCGTCGGCTAAATGACTGTAATGTAATGTAATGTAACAAGTGCTTGTCATAGTTCAGGTTCATAACCCTCTGAAGCAACACAGATGCTGTTTCACTCCAAAGTCGCTGGTCATGGTATAAAAGGCGCTGCACAATTTGAAGGCGAAAAGCCATGATACAACGGCGGAGGTCAATCAGGCCCTGGCCTCCTTCTAGCACTGGTAGGAACAGTACAGCAGACTTGGTCAAGTGAAAGCCTCCCCAGGAGAAATCTACCAGCTTCTTCTGTACTTCCCGTATGAGCGTGTCCGGAGGTTCTACTACTGTAAACCGGTGCCAGAACATCGAGGCAATCAAGTTGTTAACAATCAAGACTCTCCCCCTATAGGACAACTGAGGCTGAATCCAAGTCCATCTAGAGAACGGGCACTGACCTTTTCAATTAAACCCTCCCAGTTTTTGCTCAGAAAGCGGTCACTGCCCAGAAAGAGACCTAGGCATTTTATCCCTTCTGTATTCCACTGCAGCCCCGCTGGTAATGTTGGCTTTTCTTTATTGTTCCACTCCCCCAGCAAGAGACCCTCAGATTTTGACCAATTGACTTTTGCAGAGGAAGCTTGTTCGTATAAGGCCAATTTCTGCTTGAGAGTTTGTAGATCGTTTTGAGTTGTTATGAAAACCATGACATCGTCAGCGTATGCTGATAAGCTAACTGCAGTGGTGCTGTTCCCTGAAAAGGTTAGTCCTGGGAGCCCCTGCCTGAGCTGAAATAAAAGCAGTTCAATGGCCAATTCCAGATAAGGGACAACCTTGTCTTATACCTCTCTTAACAGAAACGGGTCGGCTGAGTCCACCTCCTACCTTCAACAGAACACTGGCTCCGGAATACAACAACTTGATCCAATTAATAAATTTGTCCCCAAAACCAAAACCTTCAAGTGTTTTGAACAGATAGCAATGATCAATCCTGTCAAAAGCCTTCTCTTGATCTAAGGAAAGCAGGCCAACATCCAGCTCCTGGAGCTTAGATATGGCAATAATGTCCCATATCAAAAAAAGATTATCCTTAATTGTACGGTCAGGAACACAGTACGTCTGGCTGTAATGTACAACCGTATCCATACACTGTTTTAGTCTATTTGAAAGACATTTTGCAATTATCTTATAATCAGTACATAACAATGAAACTGGTCTCCAGTTTTCCAGTAGGCCAAGATCTCCCTTTTTTGGTAGCAGTGTCAGGACAGCTCTTCTACAACTCAAAGGTAGAGTTCAAGAGTCCAAATATTCTTTAAATACATCGTGTAAGTCCCATCCAATTAGAGTCCAGAACGTCTTGAAGAACTCTGAAGGAAGTCAATGAACTCCGGAGGCTTTACCACAATTGAGCTGCTGAACCACCGCAGACATCTCGTCGAAGGAGATGGGGGACTCCAGCGAGGTCACCTGTGTTTCACCCAGCTGAGGCAGTTCCTCCAGTATCTCCTCCACACAGTCAGGAGTCACAGGTCTCTGCACTGAACAGGCTGCAGTAAAAGACTATGGCAAACTTCCTCATCTCTGATGGATCAGTTGTTATTGCCCCACTGGGAAGTTTGAGATGCATCGTCACATTGTTCTTTCTAATTTTTCTTTCGAGTTTAAAGAAAAAAGAAGTTGGAGCATCTATGTCTTTGACAGTGGCGATTCGGGTTCTGATTAAAGCACCCTTTGCTCTCTCACGTAGGAACCTACCTAAAGCCTTCCTCCTGCTTTCCCAAGTGCTGCTGTTGCCATCATGTCCAATAATTACTTCGTCTTCTAATATCTTAATTTCTCTCTCTAATTCATCAAGACAGATTTTCTCCATATCGAGTGTGTTGTTTGTATTGCTGACATAAAATCCTAATTTGTGTTTTTCCTACCTCCCACCATCGAGCTAAGCTCTCAAAATCTTTCTTCCTCAGCCTCCAATGACTCCAGAAGTCAGAGAAGAACTGACAGAAGGCTTTATCCTGCGTTAGCCGCACATCGAAGTGCCAGTAGGAACAGTGTCGAAATTGAACTTGTAAGGAAAAATCTGCCACTACTAAATGGTGATCTGAAAATCCCACAGGTGATATCGTGGACTTAATCAACCTGTTGCTGTATGTTTGGTTGAGATAAATCCTATCCAACCTGGCTGCCCTCACACTGCTTTTACACATGTGTACTGCCTAACTGTTGGATTAAGTGTCCTCCAAACCTCAGTAAGGTCGTTTTCTGCGAACACAGTGGACAGAAAAGAAGCTGACACTGGATGGGGCTCTTCTGAGTTTCTGTCATCCGTAGGGTGTGGAGTGCAATTCCCGTCTCCTCCCACCACTATGACTGAGCCACTATTAAATTGTTTAAGTTTATCCCTCAGTTTGCTAAAGAGTCTCAAGCGATCAGTGCCTGTATTATAAGCATACACATTTATAAACACAAAAGGTATTTCTCGGATTATTGCCTGAATTACTTGGATTCTTCCCTGCTCAACTTCACATGTCACAATTATTAAAAGGAGGCGCTGCGAGAAAAGAACAGCTACACCTGCACTAAAGTTGGTACCATGGCTCAAAAAAGCCTGGCCTGCCCAACTCATTCCCCACTCTATCTCGTTGTCTACAGAACTATGTGTTTCTTGTAGGAAGAGCACATCTATATTCTTAGCTCTACTCAGCTCAGCTACCACACCTCGCTTAACTCTATCCCATCCTCCATTAATATTTAGACTCCCTACCCGCAAACTTTCCGTTAAAAGAAGAGAGAAAATGAAGGATGAGACAGTGAAATCTTTCCAAGAGAGAAAAAAACACCTTTTGTGTATCACCTATATTTCAATTTTGAACATTTAGAGGAACCTTTCCTTGCCTTTCTTTCCCAAGTTTCGTCAGAATCTTCTTTAGACGAAACCTCTTCTGCTTACTGAGCTCTTCACATCCAGCCGTTTTTCTAATTTTCATAACACAGTCAACAAACCTGTCCACATCTGAGAAGAAATCTGATACTTCCACAGACTGTCTGCCGTAAGTTTCGTCAAGGAAATCATTAATCTCCTTCGATGAGTATGACTGCTGATCACCTTGTGACACAATGTCAGTAAACTGAGATAGGCTATCATCCTCTAACATTTCCTCATCTGTCTTTCCAGCGTTTTCACAGCGTGACTCACCTGTTGCAGAGACCTGACTCTCAGCCTCGGCTGGGTGACTGTCTCTCACTGGTTCTGTCTGTCCTCCATCTCTGCATACATCCACACCCTGTGCTTCGGCACCACTCAGATTACCGTCATCTACAGTATTGCTGTCCTGCTCAGTTGTTACATTTCCCTCCGTACCAGGTTGTGGATGCCGATGCCTGCTGCACTATTTGCGGGCTACCGCCCTCAGCGACGCCGTCAGGTTGTGGCTCGCCTGTACTGCTGCCCGCTGTGGGCTCCCTGTGCGGGCAGGATGAGCGTTTGTGGCCGACATTGCCGCACTCAAAGCATTCCATGCTGCCAGAACTTGCATACCAAGTGTAGAAGCCGTGTTCGTATTTGACCTTAAATGACACTTGTAGATGTTCTGAGGGGTCATTTAAATACATGAAGGCCTGCCTCCGCAGGGAGTTAACATGCTGCAGTCTAGCATCCTCACAACCCAGACGAACTGTTCTGAACCCGCCAGCAAACTTTCCGAAACGACTCAGTTCTCTTTCAATGAGCTCGTTCGGGACAAACGGAGGTACACCTGACACGGTAACACGTGTCAGGTGTAACAATGGCGAGACGGCTACAAACAAATCGTCCAGCACCAGGCCTCTCTCGACCAACAGGTGGACTAAATGCTCCTCTCGGGGGAAAAGCCACCACGGCTTTGTTCATCTGAGAGCCGTAGGTGATGTTCTCATAGCAGACCTGTTCTCCTGCAGCCAGGAGAACCTGTTCCACAGGGTACCGCGAGTCCACCACGACTCCTAACCCCGTGTCTGATAGACAGGGGAGGCGAGCCCTCACCGAGGAGGGACGCCATATTGCACACCGCCAACCTCCCACCAGCTACTCCAGTCACTTCCCAACCACCAACGACGAAGTGGAATTAAACTTCTCTCACCTCACCATGTAGAGAAGAAAAGAAAAGGAAAGTGAAAGCAGTAGAGAACAAGTGAATTAAGCCCAAAAACACACTCAAGCTCACTCAACGCCCTCACTCACGCTGACGCACCCAACCTTCCCGCATGCAGTGCGGAGAGAGAGAGAGAGAGAGAGAGAGAGAGAGAGAGCAAGACAAGAGAGAAAGAGTGGAAAAATTAAAAGTATGACCCTAGTCATCAATCATTAGCTGAACACTAATGCATGTAACTATTGTAAGTTATTTCATGTGTGTTGATGAAGAACACACGCACACACACACACACACACACACACACACACACACACACACACACACACACACACACACACACACACACACACACACACACACACAGATAAGCAGGATCAGTGGAGCATCTTGCAAGCATGAACGAGCTAGTGGTGCAACGGCAGGAACAAATGATAAGCTGTGAGGAGGAGAGGAGGAGGGGATACAGATCAGTGTTCACACCAGACCTCATCCATACAAAACACTCCTCAGTCTGCCGTCAGTCAGACGACCGGGGCTGAGGGATGGAGAGAAAGATGGAGAACAAAAAGGGGGAGAGGAAGGGGGGTGGAAAAAGAGAAAGCGATGACGGTAGAGGGAGAAGATGGAGGGATAAGGACAGATGGTGAATTTAGAGTGAGACAGGAGAGATGGACTAGACAGAATAAGACACAAAGACAGCAGGGAAAAAAGACAGAGAGAAATGAATTGGCGCCCCGCTGCTCCTCCTGTATCCTTATTCCATCTCCATCCTTTTCCGAGGCTTTCCATCAGAGTCAGAGCGGAGGGCAGGGAAGATCTTAGTAGCTCTGATCCACATCTCCTGCCTGTCAGTCCTGCACAGTCTTCATCTTCCATCCTCCGTTCGGTTGGGGCGCCTGTTCGGGGGGGAGGCGGAACTGGGGGGGGACAAGCGGGATCCTCCCACGCGCTACGCCCCCCTGGTGAAACTCCTCACTGTCAGGTGAAAAGAAGCGGCCGGCGACTCCACGTGTATCGGAGGAAGCATGTTGGTAGTCTGCAGCCCTCCCCGGATCGGCAGAGGGGGGCGGAGCAGCGACACACACTTTTAAGGGTGGTTTTTTTTGAGTTAGAAAAAAAAGAAAAACTACCAAATTTGGTTAATCGATTAGCGGCTGCTGATGAGCAAAAGTAATAGGCTAATGTGCGTCGGGTTTGCATAATTGTGTAACAACTCAATTAGAGACAAATCCACCTTTACTTCCCCTCCAGCAGCAACATCGGTGCGTCGTTGTAACTCAGCCGATAAGACGGACTGGCATAATAAAGACAAGACACACGGGACAAACTTACTGGGGAGTCTCGTTTAGCGCGCGCCACTCTCGTGTCGCTAAATACAGGCCCGCTGTGTAAAGGCCACACGTAGTACGGTAAGTCTACGAGCACGTTTTCAACTGAGCTCATATTGTGTGCTGCCATCGTTACCGATTCCACATCCTTCATAGGGGAATTCTGACACCGCCCCAGCCCACGGTAGACACGGCCTAGTCCTGGGTTAGAGATGTGCACAATCCTATTTGCATATGTTGCAGAAAACCGCCCCGGACCACCCGGCACAGGGAGCACTCCTAACGGAAGGCTGCATCAAAACACCCCGCGGCTTAGCAGCTATGTCGAACGCTTGTTTCCACGCAGACGGATACGGGGTCTTTAAAAAACGTATCTAGAGCACGATACTCTAGACGTAAAAGACAACACTGCACAAGAGCAAGGAAGCAAACGTGTCCTCATCCTTTCTGTGACTCGTATCAGCACCTTTCATGTTCAGTCAGCTGTGGGCGTTTCGAAGCATTTGTCTGGTTTAGACCTTCACTACCAATTTGGAGAAAATGGGTTTGCGATTGCGGCTTTTATCCTGGGTACTTAAATCCCCCCCCCGCTGTTCATCTATCGACTGATCTAGCCCATCTTTTTATGCGCCTATCGTGTTTCTGCGCCGCTCGGCGCCTCGTGGCGCGCGCCCGAGCCTGCGTGTCTGGGGTGTCGGGGTCTGCTACCTTGCTGAAAGCCAGACAGTCTTTATCCTGGTCCTTGTCCTTCACCTCGAAGTCGTACAGCGCCTTGCCCTGGGGTGGGGTCTGGCTCAGGGGGCGGAGCAACTGGATGTAGCTGGCGGGCAGGAAACCGTGGCAGCCGTTGAGCTCGCCGTGGTACCAGTTGTCGTCCACCTTGCGGCGCAGGATGATGACGTCGCCCTTGCTGAAACGGAGGTCGCCGGGCTCTTTGCCCTCGTAGGAGTAGAGGGCCTTGCCGCAGGGCAATGCCGGGACATTCTGCGAGACGGATGGAGAAGAGAAAAAAAGACTTTAGGGATTCAGTTCAAATTATTGTCATTAAAAACAATGTTAAAAAATGAAATAAGGGGAATAGAGAAATGCTAAGAAATACACGACGGCGCCTGAACTCGTAGGGAAAAAGAACAACAAACGGCAGACTGCAGGCAGGAGAGGAGATATGGGGAAAAGGCAGAGAAATAAAACAGGAAAAAACCCTTTTAGGTTCGCTGCTCTTCCCCGAGCAGCTGTTTACAGTGTCAGTACCCGTCTCCGTTGCAAACCTTACAGCTGAGAATGTGAATTTATCGCTTGGCAAACACAAACGCACACACACACACACACAGAGTTTGATTTTTTTCTTGGCTCTATAGACAAAAGCCCGGGGCCCCGCGCCACAGCAGATCAGACAGCAGCTTAAAGCCTGGGGGCCTCACACATTTTCCCCTGATCGACTCTCTCCTGTTTGACCTGTTCTCAGATCAGTGCTGACGCAAGAGGAGGAAACATACACACACACACAGAGAATATTATGACAAAGCCATCACACTCTGCTCTCCTCCCCTTTCCCGCCTAACAAGGAGCCGAGGGAGAGGAACCGGTCGTGTCGACATAGGAGCATAACGAGGAGGAGGGACAACGAGAGAGGAGAGGAGCTCCTGGTGGATGAAGCTGAAAAACAAAACAACAACAACAAATAGGGACCAGAAGAGCTCCCCTGTGCGCATGTGCAGTCTGTCCTGTCAGGTCTACATGGTGATGGAGGTCACGTGGATCAGGTCCTCAGCTGTCCGGACACTGCTTGGCATCCTCCTCATCATGTTCTTCATATATATTTTATAATTCCATCATAATTCTGTTATCCTCTTTCAACGCTGTGTTGTGTAAATTGTGTAAACACGACATCACTGCATGTTGTCCATCTTGGGAGAGAGACCCCTCCTCTGAGTGAGGGTCTAAGGACAGGATGTTGTGTTGCTGTAAAGCCCTCGGAGCCAAATGTGCAATATGTGATATTGTAACCTGTCACGGCCCGTAGTAGCTCAACGAAACAAGATTTATTTTGGGATTGATTTTTCTAAATGAATACCCGCCATTGGCCCTGGTGTCCGGGCCACTGAGGTGGTTTACTGTGAGTCCGGTAAAACCACAGGGCTGTGATGAGCCCACTGGGGACACACAGAAGATGTCTCCTCTCCAAGCCACATGCAAACATCCTGCAGGACAGCCCTGCCTCATTCCTTATTCCCAAACGGCTTTAAACCAGATGCCAAGGCAAACCACATACCCTGAAATGTCAGACATACACACTTCATCTTGAGGGGTTTTAGAGGACACTGTGGGAGTGCAGGAATGAGGAGACGGAGAGATCGAGTCGAGTCAATTCCGTTTACTCGCCACACAAAACGGCATCGATATACAGCACAATCTCTCGTGGCAACCAGCTAACCGCTAGGCTGCTGCAAACATGGCTCCACCCCGGAAACTCTAAGCGGTGCCTACGTCAGCACTCGGAACGTCTGCCTTAAAGGAGCAGCAGCCCCTGGTGAATCTACCCTCCATTGTGCGTCACCACAACGCATCAGAATAAGCCACAATTCCTAAATTATCAACGTGATAAACATTATAAATCAATAATACCCCCCCTCACACTGGCCAACCCCCCCTAACATCCGCCTTTGGTGGTGAAGGTTACACTGACCAAAGGTGGATGCTAGCGTGTTTTTTGGCCTGCGTGAAAACGCCATGAATGAGGCATCCGGGTAGTTTAGCGGTCTATGTCGTTGCCTACCAACACGGAGATCAGCAGTTCGAATCCCCGTGTTGCCTCTGGTTTGGTCGGGCGTCCCCACAGACACAAGTGGCCGTGTCTGCGCGTGGGAAGCCGGATGTGGGTATGCGTCCTGGTCGGTTGGGTTGCCTGTTCGGGGGGGGATAGCGTGATCCTCCCACGCGCTACGTCCCCCTGGTGACACTCCTCACGGTCAGGTGAAAAGAAGCGGCTGGCGACGCCACATGTATTGGAGGAGGCACGTGGTAGTCTGCAGCCCTCCCCGGATCGGCAGAGGGGGTGGAGCAGCGACTGGGACGGCTCGGAAGAGCGGGGTAATTGGCCGGATACAATTGGGGGAGAAAAACAGGAAAAATCTCCCATAATTAATTAATTAATTAACAAACGTAAAGGGATCAAGGATCAAAGCTTTAGTTCCGTAGATGGAAACAAAATATTCTTTTTTGATCACACATCTGAAGAGCTGCTACTGCGTGAGGCACAGTTACAACAACACACGTTACAATGTAGCGAATTCGGGGGGACAACGCAACCACAAGAACTGCCGCGGCCGGGACGCGAACCCGTATCGCCCGCACCGCAGGGGGCATCGCTAACCGCTCGACTAAAGGGTCCATGCACGTTACATTTCACCCTGATAGACGCCATTGCTTGTGTGTACGGAGGTGTGTAGCTAATTCAGGTGTAGTTTAATTTCCGCATGGAAGCTTGTCTCTCACACATGGGCTACACGGTCACCAGCCGACCCGTCTGGCTCGCTCCTCGGCCCTGGTTCACCTCGGCACCGCCTGGTCAACACGCGGGCCAGAACGCCCCGGGCTGCTCCAACGCATCAAACACGGAGCACAGCGCAACCGTCAGCACCACCCAGAAACACACCGGCGGGCAAAGTGTGTGGAAGAAAGAGAGAGACGGAGGTGGGACTACCCCTCCTTTATGCCTCGTGTACAAGCGGTTGGAGAAAGAGAGATGTTGCAGGGGGAGGGGGCAACGGAGCGCAGCATGACACATGAGGAGAAAAAGGAGGAGGAGGAGGAGGAGGAAGAGGAGGACAGAGAAGGAGCGGGGGGAGAAAGTAGCAATCTTCTGCTTATCGGCTCATTACCCGCACATCATGAGGCTGTAATGTGCAGCACATTTCCCCACACGTTATATCACCACATTAGAGCAGCTCGGGCTCTCCTCCATCCCTCACTCACTTCCTGCTATGTCTCTCCGGACACTCTCTATCACTCTCTCTCTCTCTCTACTGGAAGAAAGTCACAGGAAGTTGAATCAGTTCACCTGGACACAACGTTGACAGATATGTTTCATCATCATCCTCTAAGTGACCTCCCCGGCCTCAGCCGACTGCAGGCGTCCCCACCCTTATAAACAACACAGTGGCATAACGACCGAAACCAACCACCGGCTTCATATCCATATATGGGTGTAACTCATTGCAACTCATGTTAATGGCCACACCCATATTTGCATGTGGAACTGGTCATTGATTTGGGTCGTTATGCCACTGTATTGTTTATAAGGGTGGGGACGCCTGCAGTCAGCTGAGAGTGAAGAGGTCACTTATAATGTCCCTTGTCCACTGCATGGAAAAAATATACATAAAAATATGTATATTTATTTAAATATGAATAAAATCTTTAAAAAAAACCAAACAAACGAAAACTAGTCAACACGCCCACAGATGACCAGCGGGGCTTCGCGTGAGGGGACGCCTTCTGCGGTGGGAAACGAAACCCCCAGAAGTAAAGCGAGTCGAGTCGGATAGCAGAGTCGAGTTGGGCCGGTACCGTGCGGTGGAAGAGGGCCTTCAGATGAGGGATGAACCGTCTCTGTCAGTAAACGTTGGGTCCAGATGAACTGACTCAACCTCCTGTGACTTCCTCACCTGGATTACCCAGCATCAAGACACCGGAGGAAGAGTTATACGTGGTGGTGGTGGTGGTGCGTTTGTGTCTGTATTCATGGGCAGATTGGAGAGAGAGTGTGGGGGAGTCTTCCGGGGGGGGAGGGGGGGTATAAAGACAGCCAAGGCAGACAGATGGACTCAGACTCAGACACACACCCATGGTACAACACGTAATTTCTTGGACTTTATAAAAGCGCTTCACAGGGCGTGCCTGTTAGCAGAGGTGGTGAGGGGGCGTAGTTGTTAGCAGAGGTGGTGAGGGGGCGTAGTTTTAAGTAGAGGTGGTGACGGGGCGTAGTTGTAAGTAGAGGTGGTGACGGGGCGTAGTTGTTAGCAGAGGTGGTGACGGGGTGTAGTAGCTATTAGCAGAGGTGGTGACGGGGTGTAGTTGTTAGCAGAGGCGGTGACGGGGCGTAGTAGCTGTTAACAGAGGTGGTGATGGGGCATAGCTGTTAACAGAGGTGGTGACGGGGCGTAGTTGTTAGCAGAGGTGGTGACGGGGCGTAGTTGTTAGCAGAGGTGGTGACGGGGTGTAGTTGTTAGCAGAGGTGGTGACGGGGTGTAGTTGTTAGCAGAGGTGGTGACGGGGCGTAGTTGTTAGCAGAGGTGGTGATGGGGTGTAGTAGCTGTTAACAGAGGTGGTGACAGGGTGTAGTAGCTGTTAACAGAGGTGGTGATGGGGCGTAGTTGTTAGCACAGGTAGTGACGAGGTGTAGTTGTTAGCAGAGGTGGTGACGGTGCATAGTTGTTAGCAGAGGTGGTGACGGGGTGTAGCTGTTGGCAGAGGTGGTGACGGGGTGTAGTTGTTAGCAGAGGTGGTGATGGGGCATAGCTGTTAGCAGAGGTGGTGACGGGGTGTACCAGCTATTAGCGGGGTGGTGACGGGGCATAGCTGTTAGCAGAAGTGGTGACGGGGTGTAGCTATTAGCAGAGGTGGTGATGGGGCGTAGTTGTTAGCAGAGGTGGTGAGGGGGCGTAGCTGTTAGCAGAGGTGGTGACGGGGCGTAGTTGTTAGCATGGGGTGGTGACGGGGTGTAGTAGCTAATAGCAGAGGTGGTGATGGGGCGTAGTTGTTAGCAGAGGTGGTGACGGGGCGTAGCTGTTAGCAGAGGTGGTGATGGGGCATAGCTGTTAGCAGAGGTGGTGACGGGGTGTACCAGCTATTAGCGGGGTGGTGACGGGGCATAGCTGTTAGCAGAAGTGGTGACGGGGTGTAGCTATTAGCAGAGGTGGTGACGGGGTGTAGTAGCTGTTAGCAAAGGTGGTGAGGGGGCGTAGCTGTTAGCAGAGGTGGTGAGGGGGCATAGTTGTTAGCAGAGGTGGTGACGGGGTGTAGCTGTTAGCAGAGGTGGTGAGGGGGTGTAGCTGTTAGCAGAGGTGGCGACGGGGTGTAGTAGCTGTTAGCAGAGGTGGCGACGGGGTGTAGTAGCTGTTAGCAAAGGTGGTGAGGGGGCGTAGCTGTTAGCAGAGGTGGTGACGGGGCGTAGTTGTTAGCAAAGGTGGTGATGGGGCGTAGCTGTTAGCAGAGGTGGTGACGGGGCGTAGCTGTTAGCAGAGGTGGTGAGGGGGTGTAGCTGTTAGCAGAGGTGGCGACGGGGCGTAGCTGTTAGCAGAGGTGGTGACGGGGTGTAGTAGCTATTAGCAGAGGTGGTGAGGGGGCGTAGTTGTAAGTAGAGGTGGTGACGGGGTGTAGTAGCTGTTAGCAGAGGTGGTGAGGGGGCGTAGCTGTTAGCAGAGGTGGTGACGGGGTGTAGTAGCTGTTAGCAGAGGTGGTGAGGGGGCGTAGCTGTTAGCAGAGGTGGTGAGGGGGCGTAGCTGTTAGCAGAGGTGGTGAGGGGGCGTAGCTGTACCATGCTTCACCCACCGAGCTGAAGTGCGGACAGAAATGATTCATGTTACACACGCCGGCCATGACAGTGTCCGTCTTCACTGACCCCTGTCCTGCCTTTCAGCACTGACACGCTCAATAACTGTTTTACCAGCCAGCAGCATAACACACACACACACACACACACACACACACACACACACACAGCACACAGCGCCGTGTCCTGCTGTCCTCCAGGGCTTGGCACAGGAAACCATTACACAAGTCCACTAACGCAACTAATTACTGCACCACAGGGGCAGAGAGCATGCTGCCCGCGGGCGCCGCTACGTGCACGTGCGTGTGTGTGTGTCTGTGGTGGTCCCACCGGGTTGGCAAGACCCTCAGCCAGCCCGGACCGAGACACGCCATCTGCTCACATCCGTGTGTGTGTGTGTGTGTGTTCGTGTGTGTGTGTCTGTCTTAGCTATAAAGCGTGTCCTCCATACAGGGGACAGACCAACCCATTTGACAAGCACCAACTTCCTGTTTAATAATGTAACGAGGAGCGACACCACATGAGGGGACCGTTGGCATGTTGTTAAACACACAACAATATCAGAGTTCAGACACACACACGCACACACACACACACTTACACGCACGCACACGCGTGCACGCACACGCGCGCGCGCACAGACGACCGACTATAACGGGAGTAGAGGGGTGTGAATGCCAACCCGGCACACTGCTTTTTAAATGAGAGGCTAACGAAGGGAGCCCCGCCCCCGCCCCGCCCCCCTCATTAATAACCCAGCAGCACCAGGATGTGGATTCATGTGGCGGAGCGGGAGCTCGTCCCTCCACGAGCTCCTGTTCTCCGTCCTTATCGACGCAGTGGCCACGCCCTCCAGAGGGACGCGTCAGAGAGAGGCTGCAGGCTGCAGGCTGCGAGCCTCAGGTCTCCAGGGAAGACAGTGATGCCGGTTGGGGATCCCGGTTCGAGTCTCCGCGTCGCCTCCGGAACGGGCGGGCGTCCCTGCGGACACAATCGGCCGTCTGCGCGGGGTGGGGAGCCGGATGTGGGCGTGTGTCCTGGTCGCTGTACTAGCGCCTCCTCTGGCCGGCGCGGAAAACACCGCGCACCATGAAGAGGAAGGTCTACATTTAAAACTCATCCCGTCTTCCTGTTACACTGCGACCAAGTCCGGGGCCGCACACACTGAAATTACTTAACACACACACGCACACACGCACGCACGCACGCACGCACGCACACACACACACAGGTAGCTTATATCTGGCAGTGTGTGAAGGTGGTGGGTGTGAAAACATTGAGATATGTGCACATATTTCAATGTTTATACCCTAACTGGCCTCCCGTACCTATCCACTTACCACGCTCTCTCTCTCTCTCTCTTCCCCCCTCTCTCTCTCTTCCCCCCTCTCTCTTACTCTTCCCCCCTCTCTCTTACTCTTCCCCCCCCTCTCTTACTCTTCCCCCCTCTCTCTCTCTTCCCCCCGCTCTCTCTCTTCCCCCCTCTCTCTTACTCTTCCCCCCTCTCTCTCTCTCTTCCCCCCTCTCTCTTACTCTTCCCCCCTCTCTCTTACTCTTCCCCCCCCTCTCTCTCCCCCCCTCTCTCTCTCTTCCCCCCGCTCTTTCTCTCACCCCCTCTATCGCTCCCTCTCTCTCTATCTCGTCCCCCCTCGCTCTATCTCTCTCAGCTCCCTCTCTCTAACCCCCCTCTCCCTCACTCTCTCTATCTCTCTCTCTCTCTTCCCCCCTCTCTTTCTCTCGCCCCCATCTCTCTCTCTCTCTCTCTTCCCCTCTCTCTCTCTCGCCCCCATCTCTCTTCCCCCCCCTCTCTCTTCCCCCCTCTCTCTCTCTTCCCCCTCTCTCTCTCTTCCCCCCTCTCTCTTCCCCCCTCTCTCTCTCTTCCCCCCTCTCTCTTCCCCCCACTCTCTCTCTCGCCCCAATCTCTCTCTCCCCCCCTCTCTCTTCCCCCCCCCTCTCTCTTCCCCATCTCTCTCGCTCTCGTCCCCCTCTCTATCGCTCCCTCTCTCTCTCTCGCCCTCTCTATCTCGTCCCCCCTCACTCTATCTCTCTCACCCCCCTCTCCCTCACTCTCTCTATCTCTCTCTCTTCCCCCATCTCTCTCTCTTCCCCCTCTCTCTCTTTCCCCCTCTCTCTCTCTCGCCCCCATCTCTCTATCTCTCCCCCCCTCTCTCGCCCCCATCTCTCTCTCTCTCTTCCCCCCTCTCTCTCTCTTCCCCCCTCTCTCTTCCCCCCTCTCTCTCTCTTCCCCCCTCTCTCTTCCCCCCACTCTCTCTCTCGCCCCCATCTCTCTCTCCCCCCCCTCTCTTCCCCCCCTCTCTCTCTTCCCCATCTCTCTCGCTCTCGTCCCCCTCTCTATCGCTCCCTCTCTCTCTCGCCCTCTCTATCTCGTCCCCCCTCACTCTATCTCTCTCACCCCCCTCTTCCTCACTCTCTCTATCTCTCTCTCTTCCCCCATCTCTCTCTCTTCCCCCATCTCTCTCTCTTCCCCCTCTCTCTCTTTCCCCCTCTCTCTCTCTCGCCCCCATCTCTCTATCTCTCCCCCCCTCTCTCGCCCCCATCTCTCTCTCTCTTCCCCATCTCTCTCGCTCTCGTCCCCTCTCTATCGCTCCCTCTCTCTCGCCCTCTATCTCGTCCCCCCTCACTCTATCTCTCTCTCACCCCCCCTCTCCCTCACTCTCTCTATCTCTCTCTCACCCCCCATCTCTCTCTCTTCCCCCCTCTCTCTCTTTCCCCCTCTCTCTCTCGCCCCCATCTCTCTCTCTCTTCCCCCCCTCTCTCTCTCTTCCCCATCTCTCTCGCTCTCGTCCCCCTCTCTCTCTCACCACACTCTCTATCTCGTCCCCCCTCACTCTATCTCTCTCTCACCCCCCTCTCCCTCACTCTCTCTATCTCTCTCTCACCCCCCTCTCCCTCACTCTCTCTATCTCTCTCTCTTCCCCCATCTCTCTCTCTTCCCCCATCTCTCTCTCTTCCCCCTCTCTCTCTTTCCCCCTCTCTCTCTCTCGCCCCCATCTCTCTATCTCTCCCCCCCTCTCTCGCCCCCATCTCTCTCTCTCTTCCCCATCTCTCTCGCTCTCGTCCCCTCTCTATCGCTCCCTCTCTCTCGCCCTCTATCTCGTCCCCCCTCACTCTATCTCTCTCTCACCCCCCCTCTCCCTCACTCTCTCTATCTCTCTCTCACCCCCCATCTCTCTCTCTTCCCCCCTCTCTCTCTTTCCCCCTCTCTCTCTCGCCCCCATCTCTCTCTCTCTTCCCCCCCCTCTCTCTCTCTCGTCCCCCTCTCTCCCTCACTCTCTCTATCTCTCTCTCTCTTCCTCAACTGTGTTTACTCTCCTCTCTCACTTCCCTGTCCTTGGGAGTGGCGGTGGGCCATCACAACTTTTTCTTCACTCCGTGCTTATGAGTGTGTGTGTGTGTGTGTGTGTGTGTGTGAGTGTGTGTGTGTGTGTGTGTGTGTGTGTGTGTGCGCGCAGTAATAGCGTTGTAAATCTACTTGGGCATTTTTCCTTCTCTGCTGTGAGACAAGCATTCTATCATCTGTGCTATTCCACCGCAGCAGACACTTAAGCACCGCGCACACACACACACACACACACACACACACACACACACGCGCGCACACACATCTCACTCATGCACAAACACGCACACCTTCCCAGACAGGTGTGCGCGCACACACGCGTTCTTATAAGTCACATGATGATAAACGAGTGACTATGTAACGAGTTTTCTTTGAAGTGAAACGTAAAAGAAACACCAACTGTAACTGTGTGAGAGACGAAGGTCAGCAGACAGGATGTGGGACACACACACACACACACACACACACACACACACACACACACACACACACACACACACAACGTCTAGTAGTAATTCACTGCACTATTGATCCACTTCCCATCTATTATTCATGAAGTGACACACGCCCTGGTCCAAGTTGAAACGTGCGTGCACACAAACCCACACACACACACACATACACACAAACGCACACTTACAAGCTCATTCATGTGTGTGTGTGTGTGCGTGGGAGGGGGTTGTTGGACTGACAGCTCCTAAGAAGTGAGAGACGAGTCACACAACGCCGCCGTGTGTGTACTGAGTCCGTACTCTCGAGACGGACACACTCTCACACAGTGTGCCAGCAGCAGTCCGGCCATCCCAACCCGGTCTTCACCTCCCTGCTGTCTCCCCCATCCCGCCTCCTCTTTTTCTTTGTCTCCCACTCCGTCTGAGAGAGAGCCCCCCCCCCCCACCCCGGTTACTCCCTCGCCCCGACACGTTGGCGCTGCCCTTTTTCTGACGCGCACGCTGCTCCTGCTTCCTCCTGTACTTCTGGGGCACCATCTCGCTTTTCTTTCCAACTTCATCTCCCCCCCCTCCCCCCTCCTCCCCCCTCCTCTTAACCTGTTCCTTCCCCTCCTTCCCTCGCCTCCCTTTTTTTCCGCGGGATATCTCCGCCGCTGGAGCCTTCATCTGCCTCGTCCCCCCCACCCCCCCCCCGTTGGTCTAACCACGATCAGCCACCCCCCTCCCCCGTTCTGAATCCTCACCCCTTCCCCTCCTCCTCCTCCTCCTCCTCCTCCTCCTCCTCCTCCTCCTCCTCCTCCTCTCTTTCCCCGTCTGTCCCCGTGGTGAGGATGCAGCTGTCTGTCTGCTGAGGCCTGGCTGTCATGCTGCCGCCTCTGATTCTCCCCTCGTCTCCCCACGCCTCGTCTCCTCCCGTCCTCCCCTCCATCCATCCCTCTCGCACACGGACCAACACACCACTCCGCTAGCATGGCTAAACCGTCACTAAGTCCGCAAGAGGGATCATCAAGTAAAGCTTTGCGTTTGGGCAGCTAGCTTAGCAGTTGGTCTGACCGCCTCGAGGGAGAAACGTGTTAGCTGGACTCATCCGGGTCTAGATACACACCGCTGTGATTACACAGGCCGATCCCTGGTTTTTAATTTTTTGTCCTTGTTACTTGAAATGAATTACTATTGGTTGAATTCGTTGAGTATTAAGTTGGGCACACTGACACACGGAGAGAGTTTCCTAGACGGGCTGTCTACTATCTGACAGGCTGATCCTCCTGCAGCCACCACACGGTCCTTGGCAGGGGGTGGCCAGAGTCCAATGGCATGGAGAACCAAGACGATTGGGGACCGCCCTCTGTTGCAGCCTGACCGGGACCACCAGTTCCACCGTCGAGGTCTTTGTTGGATCATGCTTCGTCTGGAACCTCCCCCTTGACCTATCCCCCTTGATCTATCCTCCTTGACCTATCCACCTTGACCTTCCCACCTTGACCTACCCACCTTGACCCATCCACCTTGACCTATCCGCCCTGACCTATCCACCTTGACCTATCCCCCTTGATCTATCCACCTTGACCTATCAACCCTGACCTATCCACCTTGACCTATCCCCCCTTGATCTATCCACCTTGACCTATCCGCCCTGACCTATCCACCTTGACCTATCCCCCTTGATCTATCCACCTTGACCTATCCCCCTTGATCTATCCACCTTGACCTATCCGCCCTGACCTATCCAGCTTGACCTATCCACCCTGACCTCCCCACCTTGATGTACCCACCTTGCCCTATCTACCTTGACCTACACACCCTGACCTATCCACCTTGACCTATCCCCCTTGACCTATCCACCTTGACCTATCCCCCTTGATCTACCCATCTTGACCTATCCTCCTTGACCTATCCACTCTGACCTCCCCACCTTGACCTATCCATCTTGACTTATCCACCTTCACCTCCCCACCTTGGCCTATCCCCCTTGACCTACCCACCCTGACCTATCCATCTTGACCTATCCACTCTGACCTCCCCACCTTGACCTACCCACCCTGACCTATCCAACTTGGGTGACCCGACCAGGAGCCAAGCTCCGGACGGCATAGCTCTTGGGATTATTAGTACACGCAAGCTTCTCCGCAATCCAGGAGAAGTACGCACACACACACACACACACACACACACACACACACACACACACACACACACACACACACACACACACACACACACACACACACACAGAGCTATTCAACAGTGGAAAAATAGTAATGGTTGAAAATAGAAGAATGAAAAACAGAATTGCCATTCCACACTTGCATACAATGGAAGTGTGCAATATGCACTTGAGGGGGCATCCGGGTGGCGTGATGGTCTATTCCGTTGCCTACCAACACGGGGATCGCCAGTTCGAATCCGCATGTTACCTCCGGCTTGGCCAGGCGCCCCTACAGACACAATTGGCCGTGTCTGTGGGTGGGAAGCCGGATGTGGGTACGTGCCCTTGTCGCTGCACTAGCGCCTCCTCTGATTGGTCAGGGTGCCTGTTCGGGGGGGAGGGGGGAATGGCGTGATCCTCCCACGCGCTACGTCCCCCTGGGGGAACGCCTCACTGTCAGGTGAAAAGAAGCAGCTGGCGACTCCACATGTGGTAGTCCACAGCCCCGCCCGGATCGGCAGAGGGGGGCAATAGGGCAATTGGCTGGATACAACTGGGGAGCAAAAAGGAGAAAAAGGGGGGAAAAATCCGCACCCCCCCAAAAAAATGCACTTGCAAGTGTAAACACACACACACACACACACACACACACACAGAGTTTTCACGAGTCTCTCCTGAGATCAAAATCGAGGATCACATCAACTTCCAGAGTATTGCGCAGCTGCGCCGTCAACTCTTTTCACGACGCCATTTTGGATTTCCACGTGACGCACGTGACTATACATCAGCGACTACGCATCAGTGAGGAAGCAACAGATGAAGACTAAAAAAAGCTGCAGAAAAACTGCAGCAAAAGCCGCAGAAGTAAAGGGAGCGGGAACAGACACCGGAGTGTGCGGAAAGCGGGTGCGACACGGCGAGAGCCGGTGGGAACCGAAACGTAAGAGGAGCGACAAATCAGCTAGGAACGGGGCTCTGGGAGCTCCTGAATATTCATGAGCACCCGATTCCGTCTGAGGTGTGACAGAGTTTGGGTGTGTGAGAGAGCACGCACACACACACACACACACACACACGAACACACACACACACGCACACACCGCAGAGCTTGTTAAACTTGCAAGCTGTTTGGCGCCAGTGGACTCATAACATGGATGAATGTCTTACTGATGCCAGATCAAAGGTGAAGAGACAGTAGGTATGTGGGGAGGCAGGGGGGGGAGAGGAAGAGGTGGAGGAAATGGAAGGAAGAGGAGCGAAAGACATAATTAGCATCGGTATCTACTGACAAACAGAATCACATGCCTGGACAGTTACACAAGGATCACCGGCCATTAATGATTACAAGCCTCAACGTGGCAGACCCTATTTCTCATACACCGATCAGCCAAAACATTCAAACCACTGACAGGTGAGTGGACAACGTTGATTTTCTCGCTACAGTGGCACCTGTCAAGGGGCGGGATATATTAGGCAGCAAGTGGACAGTCGCTTCTTGAAGCTGACATGCTGGAAGCAGGAAAAATGGGCAAGCGTAAGGATCTGAGCGACTTTGAAAGGGGCCAAATTGTGATGGCTCGATGACTGGGTCAGAGCATCTCCAAAACGACAGGTCTCGTGGGGTGTTCCCGGTATGCAGTGGTCAGTACCTACCAAAAGGGGTCCAAGGAAGGCCAGCCAGTGAACTGGCGAAGGGGTCATGGGCGCCCAAGGCTCACTGATGTGCATGAGGAATGAAGGCTAGCCTGTTTGGTCCGATCCCTCAGAAGAGCTACAGCAGCTCATATTGATGAAAACGTTAATGCTGGCTATGATAGACAGGTGTCACAACACACAGTTGACACGCAGCTTGCTGTGCATGGGGCTGCATAGCCACAGGCTAGTCAGAGGGCCCATGATGACCCCTGTCCAGTACCGAAAGCACCTACAATGGGCACATGAGCATCAGAACTGGACCATGGAGCAATAGAAGAAGGTGGCCTGGTCTGATGAATCATGTTTTCTTTTACATATGTGTCGTTTACCTGGGGGAGAGATGACACCAGGGTGCACTATGGGAAGAAGGCAAGCTGGTGGAGGCAGTGTGATGCTCTGGGCAATGTTCTGCTGGGAAACCTTTGGTCCTGGCATTCATGTGGATGTTACTTTGACACATGCCACCTACCTAAACATCATTGCAGACCAAGTACACCCCTTCATGGCACTGGTATTAAGTGATGGCAGTGGCCTCTTTCAGCATATTGTGCCCTGCCACACTGCAAACATTGTTGGGAATGGTTTGAGGAACATAAAGAGTTCAAGGTGTTGCCTTGGCCTCCAAATTCCCCAGATCTCAATCCGATCAAGAAGCTGCAGGAAAAACAGGTCTGATCCATGGAGGCCCCACCTCATAACTTCCAGGACCAGTCCATGCCCCGGCGTGTCAGAGCTGTTTTAGCGGCACAAGGGGGACCTACACAATATCAGGCAGGTGGTTTTAATGTTTTGGCTGATCAGTGTATATACCATACAAAGTGTTTAACTGAAAGTAGTATCCCAAGGGAAAAAGCAGAGTTCAAAAAATACTGAAAGCTGACATTTGCGCCATTAAATTGCGACTAAATAAGTCCCAGGGACAACGAGACAAAGCTGAGTACAAGAATCCAAATGGCACATGGTGCAGCATTACAGTGCTGGACCCTTGAACATGTAGCATGCATATAAAGAGTCACTATTTTTGAGCATAACATATCAATGTGACTAAAGGGAATCAGGAGGGAGACTGTGGCATGTAGAACATTTCACAGTATATGAATCACAATGACAAGCCTCGATGGAAATACTAACGAAACTATTTTGAAGTGAGACGGGACTAATTCTGATCAGATTAACAGACTCATTCTGATGAAGAACATGTGTGAGACAACGGCTTTCAGTGCAGCATCCATATCAAATTTTACTGGATATGAGGAGATTCATTAAAAACTAAATCTGGGGTTTGGCTTGATGGCGAATTTCACTGCAAGAAAGTTATTAGTTCACTCAAGATCTGCAAAATGGAGCCAAAAGGGTGAAACCTGTCATGCAATTTTATAGACGTATTATATTATCACCATGAATTTTCAAAAAATGGATGTTGGAACCAAGTCTTTTATCATCATTTAAATAATGTTAATGGTTTCTGACATGTAAGGTAATAAGCTTTTTATGTGCACCTCTCTAGAGGAAAGCGTGAGCACAGGGCTGAATACAGAGCAGTTCTGCAGGAGCAGGTGAGGGACTTCAGCGTGGATGGAACATGCTGACTTACACCGGGACTCCGACCCAGCCTCACCACTGAAACAAGAGTCTCATTTCTCACTACTTCAGCATCAGTTTCATCACTATTTCCCATTTCACTATGATTTCTCTAAACGTTTCAGCTCCTGAAACTTCCATGTATAAGATTTTGCTCCCTTAGTATATCCACACCGTTTTCACCACTTTGCTGTGGATCCAATTGATTCAGTCCACCGGAAAATGGTGGATTGCGCCCTCCGGGTTGGGGACGAGTTGTTGCCTCAAGTGAAGGAGTTCAAATATCTCGGGTTCTTGTACACATGGGAGGGTAGGATGGAGCAGGAGTTTGACAGGCGGATTGGTGCAGCATCAGCAGTAATGCGGACGTTGTACGGGACCGTTGTGGTGAAGAGGGAGCTGAGCCGGAAGGCAAAGCTCTCAATTTACCAGTCAATCTTCGTTCCAATCCTCACCTATGGTCATGAGCTTTGAGTAGTGACCGAAAGGGTGAGATCACAGATACAAGTGGCTGAAATTAGCTTCCTGTGTAAGGTGTCTGGGTTCAGCCTTAGAGATAGGGTGAGGAGCTCGGACATCCGGAGGGAGCCCAGATTAGAGCCGCTGCTCCTTCGTGTCAAAAGGAGCCAGTTGAGGTGGATCGGACATCTGATCAGGATGCCTCCTGGGCACCTTTCTTTGGAGGTTTACCGGGCACGGCCTACTGGGAGGAGATCCCGGGGTAGACCCAGAACTCGCTGGAGGGACTACATGTCCAATCTGGCCTGGGAACATCTTGGGATCCCCCAGGAGGAGCTGGAGGGCGTTGCTGGGGAGAGGGGACGTCTGGAGTGCCCTACTTAGCTTGCTGCCACCGCGACCCGAGCCCGGAGAAGCAGCTGATGATGAGATGAGAGTATATCCACACACGCACACACCTTTGTAGATAGTACCAAACACATGCATTGAAAACAAAAATACATTTCAGATGATGAGCACAAGAATTTGTATTGTATTCTTATGCATATGACAATAAAGTTGAACTTGAACACTCACCACAGTCGCACTAAACGACCAAGCATTCCTTCTAAACATGGTTTTATATTCAATCATTTCGGTACAATGTAGAGAGCTACACACAGGATCCAAGCTTTCTAAATCAACCAATCGTTTAGTATGCATATCAAACCTGTGGCTATGGATAAATGATTGATCTCTCAGACAATCCCAGCATGAGGACTGTCGTTCTAATCCCACTGAGAGGCTTTTATTAAAGAGTAGCTTCTTTGTGAAATTACAATGGGAGTAATAGGACGAGGCAAACAGGAAGCCAAACAGGAGAGGACAACAGCACTTCCTGGTTCACCTCTGACTCACAGCACTGACCTGCTGTCTGGGGTGAAGGGTCAACTACCAGACAGAGACTGCCTCCGACAGTGAAAAGAATAGGTGACATGTCAGGGACACTGGTCGGGACAGGAGAAATTGGGCAGTTGAAGAGGAGACGGTGGAAAGCAGTGGAGAGAGAGCAACAGAAACAGCAGCAAAAGAGAAGAAGAGGAAAAGAGAGGGGATAAATGAGGCAGGGTTGGAGTCAAGCCAGTCAGTTGAGACCAAGACGAGACAAGTCACATCCAGGCCAAGACCAAGACCAAGACCAACTTTTGGTGGTGACGACCCAGAGAAGACCGAGACCAAAAGTGGTGGAGACTAAGATTGAGACCAGTAATAATCCAGATAATGCAGCTATGTTCGAGTTCAGTACACAAACACGAATCTATAGGCCATTCTAAATCAGGCCTTACTATGGCAGAATATCTACACACAAGAGTAATCATCTTTTCAGTTATTTCTTTTAGCAAAACAATGTTTGGGTCAATTCTTGCCTACCTGAAATTCCCTAAACACTCAATTACTTATCTATCAAAAAAGAAATTAACCAAATACTAGAATGCATCTGTAGCTATGAGTTTATTAATGGCTGACACCAGTGGCGGCTGGCCAGTACAGGGTGCTGGGGCACCGCCCTCTTCAAATATCAAGAGATTAAAATCCACTTAAACATGTTAAATATAATTATTCGTATAATGCAAATAATTATGAAATAAAAGTGTTTTTCTGTCTGTCTGCAGCCATGAAATATTGGTCCCAAGTGGTATTTGGCTGATTTGTGTCTGAGCACGTATACTTCCTGGGTGAGGGGCGCCGGCCAAACGACACCTATGTAAGCCCTCAAACTTGCGGCGAGCAGGCGACCTGAGGCTGCTGTCTGACTGGTTTCTTCAGATTCTGTGAACCCCAGACCCTCCCACTTTTATTGGCGGCGAATTGGTATTGTTTTAACGGCTTTTGATCGAATGTGATTGGACAATTCTCGTGGCTGTCAATCATGTTCACACCCACCACCACGCCTCGTCTTGACCGTCAATCATCCACCGTCTACGAACCCTGATAAAATCTATAGGCCACATTGTCCTTCTTAATAACTCTGTGACTGTGTGGACAGCTGTCAGGTGTGCTGCAGCAAGGTAAATGGCGCCCCCCCCCAAAAAAAAATCCATCCCTTATCCAACCCGCTTATCCTGCTCTCAGGGTCACGGCATGCTGGAGCCTATCCCGGCAGGCGCGGAGACACCCTGGACAGGCCGCCGGACCATCACAGGGGGGACACATTCACACCTAGGGACAATTTAGTACGGCCGAGTCACCTGACCTACATGTCTTTGGACTGTGGGAGGAAACCGGAGCACCCGGAGGAAACCCACGCAAGCACGGGGAGAACACGCAAACTCCACACAGAGGACGACCCCCAAAGTTGGACTACCCCGGGGCTCGAACCCAGCACCTTCTTGCTGTGAGGGGACCGCGCTAAACTGCGCCACCGTGCCGCCTTTGTCAACAACTGCAGTGCTTCTCCGTTATTTAAGGATACCTGATGTTTTAAAATATATAGGCTAGTGCTACAAACAGTACCAGCACCAAATCTATCATGGCATGCTGGCACCCACACAGTTTTATATATATATATATATATATACACTCACTGGCCACTTTATTAGGTACACCTTGCTAGTACCGGGTTGGACCCCCTTTTGCCTTCAGAACTGCCTTAATCCTTCGTGGCATAGATTCAACAAGGTACTGGAAACATTCCTCAGATAGTTTGGTCCATATTGACATGATAGCATCATGCAGTTGCTGCAGATTTGTCGGCTGCACATCCATGATGCGAATCTCCCGGTCCACCACATCCCAAAGGTGCTCTATTGGATTGAGATCTGGTGACTGTGGAGGCCATTTGAGTACAGTGAACTCATTGTCATGTTCAAGAAACCAGTCTGAGATGATTCGAGCTTTATGACATGGCGCGTTATCCTGCTGGAAGTAGCCATCAGAAGATGGGAACACTGTGGTCATAAAGGGATGGACATGGTCAGCAACAATACTCAGGTAGGCTGTGGCGTTGACACGATGCTCAATTGGTACTAAGGGGCCCAAAGTGTGCCAAGAAAATATCCCCCACACCATTACACCACCAGCCTGAACCGTTGATACAAGGCAGGATGGAGCCATGCTTTCATGTTGTTGACGCCAAATTCTGACCCTACCATCCGAATGTCGCAGCAGAAATCGAGACTCATCAGACCAGGCAACGTTTTTCCAATCTTCTATTGTCCAATTTTGGTGAGCCTGTGCAAATTGTAGCCTCAGTTTCCTGTTCTTAGCTGACAGGAGTGGCACCCGGTGTGGTCTTCTGCTGCTGTAGCCCATCTGCCTCAAGGTTCGACGTGTTGTGCGTTCAGAGATGCTCTTCTGCATACATCGGTTGTAATGAGTGGTTATTTGAGTTACTGTTGCCTTTCTATCAGCTCGAACCAGTCTGGCCATTCTCCTCTGACCTCTGGCATCAACAAGGCATTTTCGCCCACAGAACTGCCGCTCACTGGATATTTTCTCTTTTTCGGACCATTCTCTGTAAACCCTAGAGATGGTTGTGCGTGAAAATCCCAGTAGATCAGCAGTTTCTGAAATACTCAGACCAGCCCGTCTGGCACCAACAACCATGCCACGTTCAAAGTCACTTAAATCACCTTTCTTCCCCATTCTGATACTCGGTTTGAACTGCAGCAGATCGTCTTGACCGTGTCTACATGCCTAAATGCATTGAGTTGCTGCCATGTGATTGGCTGATTAGAAATTTGCGTTAACGAGCAGTTGGACAGGTGTGCCTAATAAAGTGGCCGGTGAGTGTATATATATATATATATATATATATATATAGCTTTACTGAAGCTATGTGCGGACAAACTGGAGAGGCTATTTCAACAAAAGACCCACAAATCCTTGTGGGCCCTTTGCATCCCTGCAGTTTCAGTAAGACTTCATATCAAAACAGCACACAACAGTGTGTAAACTTTTCGTGGCTTTTGTGGTTGTAAAATCCCAACATGATAGCGGTCAGATGACGCTGCAGGCCCTCATACACTTCCACTTGGCAGCGCCAGCCGCTGAAGAAGGAAGCAGCTAGAGAGGGACAGAAGTTTCTTTCTGTTTTGGGGGAGGGGAAATAAACTCATGTGAACAGTAATTGAACTCAATTGGTCTGTCATTTGAAATAACAGAGGGCTCTATTTGATTTATTTATCACAAGCTTAATTTTATTTGCTAAAAATTCTAAAAAAGTTCAAGGCCCATGCCTAAGGACAAGAGAAGGCCAAGGCAAACTGGGTACGAGTGTGAGAATAACACACAAGATCAGGGGACACTGGTATTGAGACACACCTACAACTCCATAACCTCTGCTCCACCCATCATCGACACCTGCTGAGGTTTATTCCAGCGTGCACCGGGCAGAAGGCAGGGAGACCCCGTGAGAAGGACCCCGGTCCATCGTGGGGCCCACACACACAGTCCCTCATGTTGCTGTTCTACAGGATGGCCATGTTAGATATTTAACCTACAATGCCCGTCTTTGGTTTGTGGGAGGAAACCCACCCAAAACATGGGAGAAGGTGCAACCTCAACACAGATGGGCTGGAACTGAACACAGGACTCTGCCGCTGTGAGCCGCTAACCGGTAAACCACCACCTCAACCCAGTCGACAGCTAAAACCCTGAAACAGAAAGAGAAAGGTGAAAGAGGAGGTGACAGTCCAGCTAGGGAGAGCTATGTTGATAGAGAGACAATGAGGGGATAGAGGTTGAGGAGGAGCAGGCGGCGGGGGGGGGTCCAGGTTGCTAAGGGTGACCAGTCGTCAGGGATGTGCCCGCTGTTTTAGGTCCCCTACCGACCACCCGAGCATGCTGGCCTGTTACCGTGGCGACCAGGGGCTGTGAGTGGTAGGTGGTTAGTGAGGCATGTCGAGGGGCTGTTAGAGCTGGATGAGTCAATCTGACTCCCCCCCCCCGACACCTGTGTATAGACTGAGAGGATGGTTCTTCTGAGACTCACACACTGTAAGTCAGGTCAAATTCACACCTGAGGATATCTCGAAAAATAAGACGATTAGAATCTTACTATAGAGAATTAGGATCTTATTATAGATACTATGGATGATTAGGATGGTACTATAGATACTATAGATGATTTAGATCTTACTATAGATAATTAGGATCATACTATGGATACTATAGATGATTAGGATCTTACTATAGATAATTAGGATCATACTATGGATACTATAGATGATTAGGATCATACTATGGATACTATAGATGATTTGGATCTTACTATAGATAATTATGATCATACTATGGATACTATAGATAATTATGATCATACTATGGATACTATAGATGATTTGGATCTTACTATAGATAATTATGATCATACTATGGATACTATAGATAATTAGGATCATACTATGGATACTATAGATAATTATGATCATACTATGGATACTATAGATGATTAGGATCTTACTATAGATAATTAGGATCATACTATGGATAATATAGATGATTTGGATCTTACTATAGATAATTATGATCATACTATGGATACTATATGTGATTTGGATCTTACTATAGATAATTAAGATCATACTATGGATACTATAGATGATTTGGATCTTAATATAGATAATTAGGATCATACTATGGATACTATAGATGATTTGGATCTTACTATATATAATTAGGATCATACTATGGATACTATAGATAATTAGGATCATACTATGAATACTATAGATAATTAGGATCATACTATGGATACTATAGATGATTTGGATCTTAGTATAGATAATTAGAATCATATTATGTATACTATAGATAATTAGGATCATACTATGGATACTATAGATGATTATGATCATACTATGGATACTATAGATGATTTGGATCTTACTATAGATAATTAGGATCATACTGTGGATACTATAGATGATTAGGATCTTACTATAGATAATTAGGATCATACTATGGATACTATAGATGATTTGGATCTTACTATAGATAATTAGGATCATACTATGGATACTATAGATGATTTGGATCTTACTATATATATTTAGGATCATACTATGGATACTATAGATAATCAGGATCATACTATGAATACTATAGATAATTAGGATCATACTATGGATACTATAGATAATTATGATCATACTATGGATACTATAGATGATTTGGATCTTACTATAGATAATTAGGATCATACTGTGGATACTATAGATGATTCGATTCGGATCTTACTATAGATAATTAGGATCATACTATGGATACTATAGATGATTTGGATCTTACTATAGATAATTAGGATCATACTAAGGATACTATAGATGATTTGGATCTTACTATAGATAATTATGATCATACTATGGATATTATAGATGATTTGGATCTTACTATAAAGGTTTCAGGTTTTGGGGGGCCTGGGATGATATTTGCTATGCGCTTGTAAAAAAGTCTCATAAAAGGGGACAGTGGGGTGTGATCTGCAATGGTGATGACAAAAATGACAATATGAATCCAAACACTCTCGACGTGAAGAAACTCGATGACGATATATTGAAACATCTGTCTGCTGGTTCCTGCAATTTGTACTGTTTTTTTTTTGCATATCTGGTAAGCTGAAATACATTCCGCCTAAGTTTGTCCTTTAATTGGACAATTTCCTTGTCCAATTAAAGTAGAAAATCAGATTTTTTTTCAAGTTTGATTAAAAGAAAAGAAGAAGCACATCTGTAGGACTTCGATGACGGGTACCGATCTGAGAAAGAAAGGAAATATTTATGGTAGGAGACAATAAGACCTGCAATACTGGGGAAAATAAAAGCAAAGGTTTTAATAGAAAGACGGCGCAGAATAAAGCGACGAGTGATTTCCCGCTGTTTCAACTCAAACAGCAGTTGTACATTTACTGCAGTGATTCGGGCTCTACTTCAACGAAAGCATGCAAAACTCAAAAGGATCGACCAAATTTCGTTGAAAATGTATATCCATCCTTCATCCGAAACGCAAAATTTTCTAGCTCACAGCGAACGGGGGTCAAACTCCGAAGCCACAGATTCTCGTCTCCATCCATTTAACACCGCCTCACAAACGCAAAAGCATACGCACACCTGTGCACAGAAGACAACAGCAACACAGGTCATCCCTCCCTCAGGCCTGCGGTAAAGTACTGGCTGAGATGGAGATTCCTCTTCCGTGATGTCAGCCCCTAAGCACACCACCCCCCCCCACCCCACCCACCCCCACTGACGGTCATTCTTGCAGCGACACCGGCGATGGAGAGGGGCCTGTGTGTGGTAACCAGAGTCATCACACAGGTCTACGTGATGCCTGAGGCCTCTCTCAAAAATCCCTCCCTTCCTCTCTCCCGCTGTCCGTCTCCTAGTTATGTCATCTCTTATTTCTCCTCTGACACATACGTCTCTTCCCTTTTCTCTCTCTATCTGTTCGCCAGGTCTTCTTGCCATCTCGTTTGCCCGTTTTCCCCGAGCTCTCCTCCCCTCTCCTCGCTGTCCTCTGCAGGGAGCACTGTGGCGTGTTAGGGTTGTTTAGTTATGGAGCGAGATGCCGTCTAGGGAGAGTAAATGTACCCCAGAAGACCAGAGGTGGACATTTAATGAGATTGAACTGCAGGCACAGGAGCATTACATCACCGCCTTGGCAGGACTGGAGAGAGGGGGGGGAGGGAAGGGTGAGGGGGAGAGAGGAAAACACTCACAGTCACCAGTGTAATGACACACTTTTTTCTTTTTTTTAAGTATGTCATGCAGGGTGTCTGGGTTGGCGTGGTGGTCTATTCCGTTGCCTGGCAACACGGGGATCGGTAGTCCGAATCCCCGTGTTACCTCCGGCTTGGTCGGGTGTCCCTAGACACAATTGGCCGTGTCTGCGGGTGGGAAGCCGGATGAGGGTATGTGTCCTCGTCGCTGCACTAGCGCCTCCTCTGGTCATTTGGGGCGCCTGTTCGGGGAGGAGGGGGAACTGCGTTACATCCCCCCTGGCGAAACTCCTCACGCTCAGGTGAAAAGAAGTGGCTGGAGACTCCACATGTATGGGAGGAGGCATGCGGTAGTCTGCAGCCCTCCCCGGATCAGCAGAGTGGGGTAATTGGCCGGATGCAATTGGGGAGAGAAAGGGGGGGAAAATCCCCCCGCCCCCAAAAAACAAGTATGTCGTGCATCATTGCCGTGAACATGCACAGTCTTCCATCCCTCTACCTCTCTTTCTTCCTTTCTTTCTTAACCAGCCTCTCTCTAAATGCCTTGCATATGGGTATATAGTGCAGTTATGCCACGGGGGGGGGGAGGGGGGAGCATGGCAGTGTCTAGTCAAGGAAAGCTCAGTGATGTACATGTAAATCTGTGCAGTGACACTATTGCAGCATCACACAGTCCTCTGCCTGTGAGAAACCATGGTAACGATCCCTGAGCGACAGGCCAGCAGAGAGCCAGCGTGTAACACTCTGCTGCATCCCAACTGTGAGCTCGGGTGATAAAGGACTGGAACGGGGAGTTATTACTTTGAGGCAATCCGGTACCGAGTCTGACAGTAAAATCAATTACGTTCTGTGTTAACCTGATCATAACTCTATATTAACCTGACAACATAAAGACATCATTACATCACTGGCCCCCCCACCACCGTTGGGAGCTATACTGTGATATGAAGTGACATTTGCCTCCGCTCAATGAGGAAACGTATCAGAAAATAGTTATTTTAAGTATTGTGTAAAATTATTACCGGACCGTTGTGGTGGAGAGGGAGCTGGGCCGGGAGGCAAAGCTCTCAATTTACCAACCGGACCAGTCTTCGTTCCAACCCTCACCTACGGTCATGAGCTTCGGGTCGTGACCGAAAGGGTGAGATCGTGGATACAAGTGGTTGAAACTAGTTTCCTCCGTAGGGTGTCTCGACTCAGCCTTAGAGATAGGGTGGGGAGCTCGGACATCCGGTGGGAGCTCGGAGTCGAGCCGCTGCTCCTTCCCGTCAAAAGGAGCCAGTTGAGGTGGTTCGGGCATCTGATCAGGACGCCTCCTGGGCGCCTTCCTTTGGAGGTTTTCCGGGCACGTCCAACTGGGAGGAGATCCCGGGGTAGACCCAGAACTCGCTGGAGGGACTACATGTCCAATCTGGCCTGGGAAGGAACACCTTGGGATCCTCCAGGAGGAGTTGGAGGGCGTTGCTGGGGAGAGGTGACGTCTGGAGTGCCCTACTTAGCTTGCCGCCACCGCGACCCCACCCCGGAGAAGTGGCTGAAGATGAATGAATGATGAATGAATGAATGAATGAATGTATCAAAAATGATCAAACGATGGATAGTACTCATCAGTGCCATAGATTGTAAATGAAGAATGATAATGACTCTTTCTGTGTGTGTCATAGCCTTGCTAACACCAGCTAATGAAGAGAAATTGTCCGTTCACCTCCTGCAGCTGTCTGTCACATGCAGATGTTGGCAGATAACGTCTCTTTTCAAGCTCCCATCTTACCACTCGCTTTCCTTTTTTCGTTTCTTATTGAGCGTGCACAATATCTAGCATTCAGTGAACACTGCACAGCGCGTGGCACAGCTCTTCTTTCCTTGGGGAAGAATCCATTTACTACCGGTTTCGGACGTATTGGCACTTGAAGAGTAAGGCATAAATAAAGTGAATATTTCCAAAACACTCTGACCTGACAGACAGGCAGGTGGACAAAAGTTCACCACTCTCTCCATTCCCGTCTGTCGGTCGATGTACGTATGTATGTCTCGGTCTTACACCGATGTGTGCGTGATTAATGGACAGCGTGTAGTGTATTGTTAGCCCACAGATGTTCATTTAACACTCCATTACAGCTTGTTAGAACGAGAGAGGGGGAAAAAAACCCTCAGCCAACACAGCCCGGCAATTACCCCGGCACATAGGATCACCATCGCTCCGTCTTTGAGATGTTTATTCGGGCAAGCAGGGGCATCAACTTTGTCAACTTACAGTTGGACTGATATTTCATCTCCCCCCCGACACACCAACCTCTCTTGGTGTCCTTGCACTGAATCCCAGCTGCTGCTGCCCATATTATGCTCGAAAACCTGGTTGTTGACATTCTGGGCAGGTCAAGGAACTGCACCAACGTATACCTGCAAACCCATATTAAAGTGTACACTACTGTCTGCCCTCTTCATCCTACCTCCAGTAAGCTACTACCTGTGCCCATGGCCCCTAAATGGTGGCATTAACTCGTGGGGCCTGCATCACCCAGCGGTGGATCTAGAGATTTTTCCCTGGGGTGGCAAAGGGGTGGCAAGACTGTGTCCCAGAGGTGGCAGCTGCCACCCCTTGCCACCCTGTAGATCCGCGCCTGTGAGGGGGAGGGGGGATTCTAGATGAGTTTGGCGCGGGTCTCATTGACCTTCACCATGCATGTACAGAAAATATACTTTAAAAACATATTATCTGATTTATAAATGGGGTGGCAACAAGGGTGGCAAGACTGTGTCCCAGAGGTGGCAGCTGCCACCCCTTGCCACCCTGTAGATCCGCCCCTGGCATCACCTAACATTATAACTGAGTTAGCCAGATAACTCCCACCGAGTAAGACCTGGAACAGCAGTTTTTACTTCAGTCCATGTTACACACTTGTGGAATACCTGCTTTTTGTTGTGGTCCAGACGCAAGGCGCGTCCCCGCCTGAGTCTACCGGCAGGGTTCAATCAGCGCGCTCGTTGAGAGCGCAGCCACGCGCCAGAGGCCCATCGGAGATCAGCGGACCTGAAGCCAATCTGCAGCCAGCTATAAGAGAGGACGCTGACGCGCAATCGTGGCCAGATTGTGCCATCTAGTACGATAGTTACCCAGTGGCTCGCTAGACTCTTTGGCTGTGTTTTTCTCCTGCAATTCCTGAGTCTAATTCTGTCTCTCTCTCTCCCCCGTCCTCCAGAACCGCCGGTGCTTCTCGGGCTCCGTGTTCCTCGGACCCCTCCCTTGTGCTCCCGCAGAACTCCTACTCCTGGACTTGCGCTTCACGAACACGCACAAACACCCTCCAGTCATTTACATTCCTGCACCACACTCGCCCTGCACACATACACAGTCTTTTACACCCCCCACATCCAGGACTCTAGTTGCACCATACACATCCCGCATTTCCCTTCCCTGAATAGGAATAAACGTGCCTACGGGCTTGACCCTGCCAGACCCCTGCACTGGTTCCTTTCCGACCCACAACACTTTTACTCAGTAAAGACATCCACTTGTCTTCAGTAATCCTGCTTTGTGATACAGGATCCTGGTCTCAGACTTACTTCAAGAAAGGCTGAACAACTTTCTTCCTCCAGGCCTGCTTCGACATTTAGATGGGTTCTAAGCACGGCTCATCCATCCATTGTCTGAACCGCTTATCCTGCTCTCTGGGTTGTGGGGATGCTAGAGTCTATTCCAGCAGTCATTGGGCGGCAGGTGGGGAGACACCCTGGACAGGCCGCCAGACCATCACAGGGCCGACACACACACACCTAGGGACAGCTTAGTATGGCCAATTCACACAACTCTACACAGAGGACGACCTGGATGATCCAAGGTTGGACTACCCTGGGGCCTGAACCCAGGACCTTCTTGCTGTGAGGCGACCGCGCTAACCACTGTGCCACCATGCTGCCTCTAAGCGTAGCAGAATAAACACAGCTGCAGCTCATAACATTAATAATGGATCTGTTGGATGTGGGTGTATCAACACAACTGTCCACAGAGACAGCACTAACGATTGTCAATAGTATTGTTCATGCTGCTTCTTTGGCACACCTATGTCCAACAAATCCATTACTAATGTTACTAGCTGCAGCTGTGTTTATCCTGCTATGCTAACATCACAGAGTACCAAGACCAGCCTGACATGCTTTTAACCTTTACATGCTAAAAACCATGTAGATGTCAGCAACCTGACTAAAATAGTCTAGGGTTGATTTCCTGTTTAAATTGACTTTCAGTCATTTCCAGCTAGTATGAATGACTTGAACTATAACCGGTGTCTGCTGTTGTGCTGCTACATGCACTTGACCCGATATGCACTCTGACGGCTATTATATACACAGAAAGTTGAATCGGTTCATCTGGGCACAACGTTTATTTAGAGAAATCCATCACTCATCTAAGTGACTTCTCCAGACTGCAGGTATCCCCGCCCCTATCAACAATACAGTGGCATGACGATAGAAACCAATGAAATTACAACTGCAAATTACCGTGACCATTAACTAGAGTTTTAATGGCCATGTGTACTATTCACAGAGGAAGCATTGTAGGATGGTGACAGATGTACTCTTAGCCCCCCCCCCAGTTCAGGGATGCTCGCTCCCTCTTCACATAGATGGCCTCTTTGACTCCCCATTCAAACCAGCGTTCCTCCCTATCAAGGATGTGTATAGCCTCATCCGTGAAAGAGTGTAGATGGGTGTAGACTGTGGAGTCCTGGCCTGACGTGTTAGCTCTTCTGTGTTGTGCCATCCTCTTAGCCAGCATCTGTTTGGTTTCCCCGATGTAAAAGTCACAGCGTACACTATATTGCTCTGTTTGTGCCGGGGGACCTGATCCTTGGTGTGGACCGACTTCTGGCACAGCGTGTTTTGGGGTTTGAAAGCAACTGAGACGCGGTGTTTGGAAAATACGCGTCTCAACTGTCCCAACACTCCCGCCACATACAGATATACACCCAGTTAGGATAACCACACTTAACCAGGGCCTGCTTAATGTGGGATTTCTCCCCTTCCCCGGCCATTGTGTCAGTGGGGACATTGTTAGCTTGGTGGTACAGCGTCCTGATGACTCCAGTTTGTGCTCCGGTGGATGATGAGAGTCAAACCTTAAGTACCAAATCAGCATGTGTTGGTTTACCATAAACACCAACAATCAAATGTACTCCATCACCAATTGCAATTTCACAGGCTAAAAAGCCTAACCTCTAATTTTTCACATCCTCCCTGTCGAACTTGATGTGGTTGTCCACAGAGTTAATGTGGTCAGTGAAATGTGGTACATCCTGAGATTTAATTTTAACCAAGGTATTGTCCACAAATCTGAACCAGTGGTTAGGTGGTGCCCCTGGATAGGACATCAGAGCCCTCTTTTCCACTTCTTCCATAAACAAGTTGGCCACTTACATGTGAAACTGGGTAACTCATAGCACACCCATGCTTCTGCCTATAGTATGCCCCCTGTATGTGAAGTACGCGGACTGAAGACACAGCTTCAGGAGCAGACACACTTGGTCAGTGTTAACGGTGGGGTCGTTTTGTACTTTCACAGGGACTACCTCAACTGTTTCATCAACAGGAACACACAGGAAGAGACGTAACATCATAGGACAGAAGCCTGCAGCGAAAATCACTGGCGCCAGCCTGCCCTCCATTCAGGACTTGCATACATCTCCGGAGTCAGCAAACAGGCAGGCAACATCAGTGCAGAACCATTACACCCTGGTCACAACCTGTTCCAATAATCACAGAGGATTAGGGAATCGTTGCAATCGCAGCATTGTAAGATGGCGACAGATGTACTCTTAGCGGCCCCCCCTCGGTTCAGGGATGGTCATTCCCTCTTCACATAGGTCGCTTCTTTGACTCCCCGTTCAAACCAGCGTTCCTCCCTATCAAGGATGTCCACATCCTAATCCTTGAGAGTGGCCACTGGCCCGTAGATGGGTGTAGACTGGAGTCCTGGCCTGACGCGTTAGCCATGCTCTTCGCCAGCATCTGTTTAGTTTCCCCCATGTACAAGTCACGGCAATCTTTCCGGCACTTAACATCGTCTTACGGTCTCCTGAAGGGTGAACGCTGGCACAGCTAGTTGCTGCTGCTCTCTGGACTTCTGTTGATTTTTGTCCCGTCGCTGTTTCTACTGTTCCTTTAGCCAAATGAGCAGTAGCTCATTCTGCGGACAATTTCAGAAACTTTTGCTTGTTTTTAATCTGATAATCCTGTGTGTGTTTTGGGCTACCAGTTGTTTCATACCTGGCTGCTGGATTCCTTGCCTCCCCCCCAGCTGCCGTTGTTCTACTCCAGAGCCTATATTTGGTACAATAATGTGGACCAAGGGGCTATTTACATGGATTACGTACGCCCGGATTACGCCATCTTCGATACTCCATTCAGTTGACAAGCATTACTGCAATACACGGCAGCGGACATTTTTTCCAACTACGACCCCACCCCTCCGAGCCACCACCGGCACTCGGTCACAACCGCGGGATCCACTACTCAGGGGTATGCCACTAGATGTTAACCTTTACCCATTATTCATGCCCCAGCCACGAATCACTGTGTTGTCCCCTGGTACACCATCATTCAGTCGAGTTCATTTAGCGCAACTATTTCCCCTGTTATTTAAACGCCTCACTTCAGTCACCCCCTCGCTCGTGTTTCAGAGCACATTTGCCAAGATTGCTATGCCGCTCGGGACTATGCTTACCCCGCCCTTAGAGGTTAATAGCTTTCTTGCCTTGCCAGTATTTTTCCTTTGTAGCTTGAGTAGCGTCTTTAAGACCTTCTGCCCCTTTGTGTATACCTTTTTCAAACTTCAGATCTTCTTGTTTGTTTGTTTTGTGTGTCCCTGATTTGGTTTCTCAAGCCAAATAAAGACTGAGTCTGCACTTGGGTCCAATCCCAAACCTAGACCCCCCAACAATATATCTCTACGTGTGCTATAGCCTCGTCTGTGTGCTGTGACTCACAACACACTCCTCTCTCCTCATGCAAAGCGAAGGCTTATTAATGGAGGCTCGCACCTCTTAGCCGCTCCTTTTAACCCAGCTTGCTCCTTTCTCAGCAGCACATCTTGCCAGGGCCTGTGGCGAGGGTGAAGCGTCAGGTGGTCCAGTTTAATAAGAGCTCTATTAGAGCGACCGGATTATACTGCAAACGACTCAGCTAGCCAACAATGCTTTGCTTTCGTTCTTCTTTCCCTTCTCCTCTACGCCTCTTTTTTTACCGGCTCTTTTCTTTCCCCGTGTCAATCTTTCAGAACAGTTAACCGTAACAAAGTGCGAGAAATGACTGATGTGTGTGTGTGTGTGTGTGACAGAGAGAGAGAGAGAGAGAGAGAGAGAGAGAGAGAGAGAGAGAGAGAGAGAGAGAGAGAGAGAGAGAGAGAGAGAGAGAGAGAGAGAGGGAGGGCTGATGGTGTGAACTCCCAAGCCCATTTTAGCTCCTCTCTTTGGGAACGTAAAAAAAGCATTTTTACAGTCTTTATGCAAATCTCTATTTCAAAGTGCACAAAATGCATAATTCTGCGCTGTGCCTCCATGCACCTTTTTACTTTGAAATGCTAATAGCTTTGCTGCTGGCTTGTGCATGTGTGTGTGTGTGCGTGTGCGTGTGTGTGTATACGCAAGTTTGTCTAATATAGTGTGGCCTCGCCACTGACTGAATGACATCTTCAGCCGTCATTTGTTCCATTTGCTTTCATTGTCACACACACACACACACACACACACACACACACACACACACACACACACACACACACACACACACACACACACACACACACACACACACACACACATCCTCAAATCCCAAGTACCTTGACTGGGTTATGTGAAACATGGCTGAAACCAAAGGTTTTCCTTCCCTTAAACGAAGCCTCCCCACCCGACTAGACGTATGCCCATGTATCTCGGGCAAATAAACAAGGTGGTGGTGGTGGTGGTGGTGGTGGTGGGGGGTCGCCTTAAAAATTAAGTCTATTTTCAATTTAACTTTTAAACTTGAAACTAAATTCAAATCGTTTGAGGGTCTTATTCTAAATCCATCTCCAGGGGCGTTTCCAGGATTTGAGGACATTCGGGGCTTAGCGTGGACTCCTGTAGGGGGACCGGGGGGGGGGAATCCTCCCCCTGGAATTAATTTTTTTATAAACAAGCTCTATTTTCAGGATTTTTTTTATGCACTCTGGCACCTTATTTACGTTCAAAGCACACGTATTAATCACTGAAAAATTGAAATGTATACCTCAAAAACTTGATTACTCTCCAGATTTAAATATGAATTGTGATGTTAAAAATATTAGTAATTATTAGTATTGAGTAAAAGCAGAATACGCCACAGCTGCTGTCATTAAACATTTATTGACATGCTACAATACCAGACAAGAGAAAAAAAATTAAATGTATTTATGTTAACATTACTTTATTTAGAATATACATTTTTCTTTCACACACATGGGGTTAGTTTAGAGACCTGCATTTATTTTGACAGGCTGTTAGGAAGACCAGTGAAGTTTTTCAGTGCTGACACCATTTCCATCTCTAGATAGTACAAGCAGATGTTCAACATTTATTGACAAAGCAAAAGGTCTATGATCAGTCATTGCTGCCCCATAGAGAATGCTCATACACCCCAATGAGGCATGTGCATCAGCTGTACGACAACGGAGACAGGCTGGGCTAGATCAACGCTTTAATGAACGAAATAAACTTAGAAGAACTGGAGCGGCAGGTAGAAACGGCAAGGAAGGCTCGGACACACGGCATGAAACACTTGGCCAACAAACGCTAACATAGATTAACATTTACAATAAGACAACGAGCCAGGGCAACCGGGGGGATATATAACTGCTGGGGGGCCAATCAGGGAATGGGGAACATCTGAGCAAGGCAGGGCAGGAACAGAAATGGCACACCAATCAGGGAATGGGGAACAGGTGAGCAAGGCAGGGCAGGAACAGAAATGGCACGCCAATCAGGGAATGGGGAACAGGTGAGCAAGGCAGGACAGGACCAGAAATGGCACGCCAATCAGGGAGTGGGGAACAGGTGAGCAAAGCAGGGCAGGAACAGAAATGGCACACCAATCGGGGAAATGGGGAACAGGTGGGCAAGGCAGGGCAGGAACAGAAATGGCACGCCAATCAGGAAATGGGGAACAGGTGGGCAAGGCAGTGCAGGAACAGAAATGGCACGCCAATCAGGGAGTGGGGAACAGGTGAGCAAAGCAGGGCAGGAACAGAAATGGCACGCCAATCAGGGAGTGGGGAACAGGTGAGCAAGGCAAGGCAGGAACAGAAATGGCACGCCAATCAGGGAGTGGGGAACAGGTGAGTAAGGCAGGGCAGGAACAGAAATGGCACGCCAATCAGGGAGTGGGGAACAGGTGAGCAAGGCAGGGCAGGAACAGAAATGGCACGCCAATCGGGGAAATGGGAAACAGGTGAGCAAGGCAGGGCAGGAACAGAAATGGCACGCCAATCAGGGAATGGGGAACAGGTGGGCAAGGCAGGGCAGGAACAGAAATGGCACACCAATCAGGGAATGGGGAACAGGTGAGCAAGGCAGGGCAGGAACAGAAATGGCACACCAATCGGGGAAATGGGGAACAGGTGAGCAAAGCAGGGCAGGAACAGAAATGGCACGCCAATCAGGGAGTGGGGAACAGGTGAGCAAAGCAGGGCAGGAACAGAAATGGCACGCCAATCAGGGAATGGGGAACAGGTGAGCAAAGCAGGGGCTGGAACAGAAAAGGCAAGAAAAGTGAGCCTTCAAAATAAAAACACAACCATGACAATTAGACCAGCCATGATGTAGTGTGCCAGACCTCACTAATGTATGTATAACTATTTTCAGGCAAAAGCACTTTACTTGACAATATGAAATTATTATCCTAACAGAACTCAGCCACGTGATTGGCAAATAATCAGTTCCTGTCTGAGATATTCGCATTCATACCTCCAATGACATACACACTAGAAGAAGTATCGGTAGGCAGTGGAAAGAACTGGAGTTGGTCTCCAGGCACTGCTTTCAGCTGCCCACTGTTCCTGTACCATAGGATGGGTTAAATGCAGAGGATGAATTTCGTTGTATGCTTGCTTACAATGACATATAAAGTGTCTTCCTTTCCAAAAACTATTATCTTAAATAAAGAAATTGATGACGGTAAACCTATTTAGATGTTCATCTAAATACGTTTTGTTCTGATGGCATTCACTCCTGTGTAAACTGTATTGCGACACACCAGTAAACACCAAGCCTGACTACATTTATCAGTGAGTCCAGTTTATTCCATAGAACAGCCACAGCCCTGGTATCCTGCCTCTGACTATTCCCACGCCAAGGCCAATTGTAGACTCCCCAGCCCCATCAACAGCAGCATTTTGATAATGTTGTTTTGTTATTTTTCCTTAACTAATATTAGGTAGTGCTATACTAGTTGTTTAGATGGTTATGTCTTAGTCTATCCCCCTGAGTGTCTGAATGGCCTGATTAGCCACTATAGGTTTCCCCCCTGGTCTCAGTTTGGTAGGTCAGTTTGTGCCGTTCAGTTCTCTTCTGTTAGTGTTTTGGTTTAGTATAGCTGTTATTTTGACCTCTTTTATGGGCCCAGAATTATTGTCAAAGTGTTTTTGTTACTTTGTTTGCTTTTTGTAAATAGAAATAAACATTAAAAAGAAAAAATCCTGTGTCTCTCGGGTGTGCCAGCTCAGTCAGTGACATTTGGTGGCAGTGGTGGGATCAGTCGGTAGAGAGTACAGGCTTTTTTTTTCTTTTCTTCCTCATTTTTCTCCTAAATTTATTTCTGATTTTTCCCTTTTTCTCAAAATTTAGTGGCCAATCGCTCCCTGTTTTAGTTCAAACACCCACTCTTGTACCGCATGCGTTCGCCAACTGCATTTCTCCAGCCGGCAGTCTCGAAGGAGACGCCTTACCACTTCCGTGACAAGGCGAATCCAGGCCGAACTACTGCTTTTTCCAACACACCCAGAGACGCATTCATGTGATGAACAGAAGCCGATTCCACCCCCCTCCTGAAGACAGCATTGCCAATTATTGCTGCTTCATCGAGCCCGGCCATAGTCGGATCTGACGAGACCGGGGCGCAAACCCCGGTCCCCAGTGGGCAACTGCATCGACCCAAAGCCGATGCTTAGACTGCTACACCACTGCGGACACTTTTTTTCCTTCTTTTTACCAAAGTTTTTTTTCCCTTCTTCATCACCCCCAAACCAAGACAATGACCAATGCAGCGTGAAAGATGGAGTGAAAAAGGAAATTGTGTGGCAGTTTGGGAACCACAGACTGAACAAGAGGAGCAAGCAGATGGCACAGACACTGAAGCCTCTGGAGGGGTCGTACTCACTGAGGATGAAACATCAGAGAACATCACTGGTAGACCTGGCTGGCGTTCTCTGTGACTACATATGCCGGCAAGAGGCCTGGGATGCTCGACTGAAGGAGTCTACATGTCAGGAGCAGCATTTTAAGGCCCTGCATCATCAGTTCCAACTGCAGCAGATGGGGGTGCAGGCTTTCATTTCCCCGGCTCAAGAGCTCACTTCAACAGGGCCAGATACCTCAGGCTTGGAACCCCTTGACTCAGATGAACTAAGTCCACAAGCCCCAAGCAGCATGATCACCAGAGGTTCTTCCAGCCATTGCCTCATCAGGTCAGTTTTGGTTCTCCCAAGAGCCCAGATTAGAAAAGCTGGCAGAGAGTGATGATATTGAGTACTTTCTTGTAACTTTTGAAAGGATTGCAGCAGCATGTAGGTGGCTTAAATCTGACTGGATTTTTCACCTTGTTCCATTGCTTACTGGTAAGCCTTACCAGTAAGCAATGGGATAAGGTGAAAAACCCATAGGAGAGTGTTAAAGATGCCATTCTCAAAAAATAGGACATTAACCCAGAGACCCACAGGCAGAGATTACACTCTACAGTTGTTGAACCTGGTGAAACTCCCAAGGAGCTTTATGTAAGACTGAAGGAGCTGTATGCGAAGTGGATCCAACCAAAAGTTTGAACTGTTAAGGATGTTGGTGAAATTATTATCTTGTGTTGGTGAAATTATTATCTTGGAGCAATATTTGTGAACGCTATCCTTTGAGCTTCAGGTATGGATCAGGGAACACGATCCCTTATCGGCTACAGAGGCTACTTCTTTGGCTGGTGTGTTTGTGGCTGCCCGGAGAAACAGGACAACCATGGAGCTACACCACCTGGACGCCTGCAAGACACTTACAGGCCCACGTTCTCTCAATACCACCAGAGGGCAACACCAGGTGTGGATAAGGCTCCCATTAGGGAGAACCAGGCAGCAAATACATTAACAAAGCAGTCTAGCAAAGTGCCCATTTGCTATCTGTGTGGACAGGAGGACCACACAAAACCATATGCCCAAATAACCCAACTAAGCTCACTCAAGCTTAGGTGGTGCCATGCACTCTTGAGACCATCCCCATCTGCTGTGTGCATGGGGATAAGAAGTTTTATCCAACTGCTGATATTTACATTGAAGTGCAAGGGCAACCCTGCCTTTTGAACACTGGAGTTGCTGGCAATCTTCCTTTTCCAGGAGTGTTGGGTAGTGACCTGCCAGTCTTGTTTGATTTGCTACACCAACCTCAATGTTGTAATGTTGCGGTAACCAGAGCCTGAGCCAAACTGGTAGATGTGCCCTCTGTAACCCTCAGTGCCCTACCTTTTTATGATGCGGACCTAGACATCCTGCCCAGGAAGTCCTGGAAGTCACGCAGACAAAGGAGGCATGGGAGATTCTAGCACACTATTGTAAAACCATCAGATGAGGTTGCTCCAGATTTGCCACTGGGTTTCAAACTGTCTTCAAACATGTTTCAGATGCAACGAGATGACCACTTTGTTGTCACTTTGTTGCAGAGTGCCAAAGAGAGAGAGGTGGAGAGTGAGTTTGAGTACAGTTCTGGAGAAGAGTATTTACTGCAGAAGGATATTCTCTATCGTCAACATGGACCAACTAAGCAGCTAGTAGTTCCCAAGGTAGCCCGAGACACAATGCTTGTCTTGGGCAACTTTGTTCCTTGGGCTGGCCACCTCAGGAAATACAAGACTCTGGCTCACATTAGAAGCCACGTTCACTGGCCTGGTTTGCTGGCAGATTTTGCCCAGTTTTATAGGACTTGCCCTCAGTGCCAGAAAACATCAGGTAAAGGACCTTCTACAGCTCCGCTCCAGTCTCTCCCCATTGTTAGTACCCCCTTTGAGCATCTTGGTATGGACATCATTGGTCCAGTTGAAAGAAGCATAGCTGGAAACCGCTACATGTTGGTAATCACAGACTACACTACTAAATATCCAAAAGAGTTTCCCCTAAAATCCGTCAAAGCAAGGACTGTGGCATTCTCCTTGGTGTAGTTCTTCTTGAGAGTTGGTTTTCCCCATGAGATTTTGAACTGAACGGGGCACTAACTTCATGTCCACACTTTTGAAACAGGTTTACCGACTGCTTGGCGTCAAGAGTGTGCAAGAGTGTGCAACTCCTTACCATCCACAGACAGATGGACGGGTGGAGCAGTTCAACCAGACCCTCAAGCAAATTCTCCATAGGTTTGTCAGTGACCCTGGTTCTGATTGGGATCAATGGCTACTCTATCTCTTCTTTGCGTACAGGGAAGTACCCCAGGCCTCTACTGGTTTTCCCCCATTTAAACTGTTGTATGGTCATGAGGTGAGGGGACCTCTGACCTTACGGAGGGAGGCCTGGGAAGGGGACCAGGGGAAGGAGGGGGCTGTTAACATCATTTCCTGTTGTTCAAATGGGAGGCTACAAAAGATGACTGAACTGGCCCAGTAGTACATGGCGGAGGCCCAGCAGTACCAGAAAGCTTGGTATGATAAGTCTGTATGGCAGAAGATCTTTATCCTGGGTAAGAAGGTCCTAGTCATGCTACCAGCGATAACAAGCTTCTGGCAAAATGGCAAAGACCATTTAAGGAAGAAAAAAAACTTGGACACACCACCTACCAAGTTGCCACCCCAGGGCAACCATGTTCCAGCAGGGTGCTGCATGTGAATCTCCTTAAGGAGTGGGGCTGAAAGATCTGAGAAAAAGGCAGAGGTTTTGCTGATTAGAGCTGTAGAGGAGGAAGAGGCCGTAGATGACAATACCTGCCCTCACCAGTCCTCACTGAACTTGATGTAGGCCACCCGTCAGCTGATTAACAAAATCAGGTGAGAGCTTTATGTAATCCTGAAATATTTCAAAAGTACCCAGGTTACACAAACATTGTTGAACATGGTATTGTGTTCAAAGATTAGGCTCCAGCAAAACATGTGAATTACAGCATGCCCGTGTGCCTCCTTGTGTCCCTGAAAAAGCAAGTGGACCTGATGCTGTCTCCGGGGATCACTGCACACTCAGAAAGTGAGTGGTGTAACCCAGTAGTTTTGGTCCAAAAGGATGGCACAATACGGTTTTGTATTGACTTCAGTTACCTGAACTCTGTGTCAACTCTGTGTTGATGACATGATTGAGCACCTGGGCAAAGCAAAAAACCTGACCACCATCGACCTGGCAAGTGCCTCTTTCCAAGCAGTCCAGGAAGCTGACTGCCTTTCAGACTCCTTGGAGACTTTTCCAGTTTACAGTCCTGCCATTTGGGCTGCATGGTGCTCCTGTAACATTCCAAAGGCTTATGGATCAGGTCTTGAGTGGATGTTTCCTCCAAGTCTCAGTTTTGGAGGTCAGTTTGTGTTGTTCAGTTCTCTTCTGTTAGCACTTTAATATAGTTCTGTTATTCTGACCCCTTTTATGGGCCCAGAATTATTGTCAGAAGGAATTTTGTTACTTTGTTTGCTTTTTATCAATAGAAATACACATAACCCCCCCCCCCACAAAAAAACAGTACCTGTGTCTCTCAGCTCTGCCAGCTCAGTCCTTGACACCTAACTAAAACTAGAAAATTTGACCATATTACACCAAGTCTTGCCGCCCTTCATTGGCTTCCTATCCATGTTAGATCAGACTTCAAGGCGCTTCTGCTGACTTATGAAATCCTAAATGGGCTTGCCCCATCTTACCCGTCTGATCTTCTTAAACCGTACAGTCCATCTCGAGCGCTTCGCTCTAAAAATACAGGACTCCTGCGTGCACACAAAGTTAAAAAGGAGTCAGCCGGTGGCAGCAGGGCCTTTTCTTACCGGGCCCCGTTCTCGTGGGATAACCTGCCTGCTGCCGTCAGACAATCAGAGTCTGCTGAGTCCTTTAAACCCAAACTTAAAACTCACTTTTTGCCTCAGCCTACAATTATTTGCCTTTAAGTCGAACACTTCACGACCTGTACTGCACGGCAGGTCGGTTTCTGTCTCAGTGAATTTACCAACCACTGTTGTGCTGACGAGATTACAGTGTACAGATTATTGCAAACCGCTCTCTTCTCTCACTTCCTTTCTCTCTCTCTGAATGACGTCTCCTCCTTTCTCCTCTTGTATGTGTGTGAATGGTGTAATGTGAGTCTCCCCTGTGTGCACGTGTAGTCCGAGCTCCTGTCAGGTCTACATGGTGATGGTGGTCACGTGGTTCTGGTGCTGGGCCGTTCCGGTGGCATCTGGACACTGCTTGGCATCCTCTTCCTCGTCTTCTTCATATGCTTTATAATCCCATTATAATCCCGTTATCCTCTTTCCATGTTCTACTGTGTAAACACAACATCCATTGCACGTTGTCCTTCTTGGGAGAGAGACCCCTCCTCTGTTGCTCTCTCCGAGCTTTCCTCCTATTTTTCCTCCCTGTTAAGAGTTTTTGTAGGGAGTTGTTCCTTATCCGATGCAACGGTCTAAGGGCAGGGCGTTGTGTTGCTGTAAAGCCCCCTGAGGGAAATGTGTAATTTGTGATGATGGGCTATACAAATAAAACTGACTTGACTACCTCGATATAAACAGTGTCAGGCAGAGGAAGGTAAGTGCTCTAACAGCCATAACTCTTGAGATATTGAGTCACAGTCTCTACTGCCTCCCTTGCTTTCCCATCTATACATTGGCCACATACCCACACGCACACACGCCACACACACACACACAAACACACACACATTTCCTTTTATCAGCCCAGTTACTCAGAAAAGGTCACGCCCTATGTGGGGTTTATTAATCATTCAGCTTGCAGTGTTTTGCATGGCCCTCTCACTTTTAGCCGGGCTGGGTTTGACCTTTCAAAGCCAAGCTGCGGTTTATTCTCTATTCAAGCTAAGAAAAGAAGAGCAACTTGTTATTCTCTAAACATGTCCACACGCTTACGCGGTCCTTTTTATTGGCTGGAGAGGATTATGCGTTCGGTCCCGGGCGCACGTGTGCATGTCTGCGGCTAATCTCGCAAACTACTGGACCTTCCATCCATCCGTCATGCCAACCGCTTATCCTGCTCTCAGGGATGCTGGACCCTATCCCGGCAGTCATTGGACGGCAGGCGGGGAGACACCCTGGACAGGCCGCCAGGCCATCACACACACACACACACACATTCATACCTAGGGATAGCTTAGTACGGCCGAGTCACCTGACCTACATGTCTTTGGACTGTGGGAGGAAACCGGAGCAGCCGGAGGAAACCCACAGGGAGAACATGCAAACTCCACACAGAAGACGACCCGGGACGAACCCCAAGGTTGGACTACCCCGGGGCTCGAACCCAGGACCTTCCTGCTGTGAGGCGACTGCGCTAACCACTGCGCCACTGTGCAGCCAGCTGCTGGACCTATCAGCCTGAAATCTTTTGTGCACGGTTATGACGAAGAACCTCTCGTGGTTGCTGTGATTCAAAACTTCAGAAAAAAACATTTGTTCTCACTACCACCACTCCCTCTCTTCATTCATTTAAGTTGCTGCATGGACCAACTCGGTATACCGTGGTACCTATTGTTTGTGACACTAACAATAAACCTATTCACATCAGACTCGTAAGTATTGGACATTGATTGACTGACTTTGAAAAACAGTGAGTCGAGAACAAAATTCTCCCACGGTTAAATGGCGAGCCAGCTGGGAGGGGTCCGGCAAAGCCGGACGTCTGGACGGTGCAAGCTGTAGCTCAGAACAACAGGGCCCAGCAGGCAGAGAGGTAAAGCAGAACCCTATTAACAAAATGTGCATTACTGGTTGTTTCTGAGAAGCAGCGTGTGGCCGCCTGGATTAGAGCACGAACTTGGCCTCTCCTCTGAAAGAACCTAAAATTGTTAAAGTTGCTAAAGAGTCTGATGTGAGAATGTGCGCATGAGGGGAAGACAGGGTCAAGGCCAGGGCAGGCTAAGGTGAAGGGGGGTGAAGAGATAGATGGCTGAGCAGGTGATGATAGTTGGACGGTTGATTCTCTGTGCTGCGTTTGCCGGAGAACCGGTACATTTGGCCTTGAAGGCGTTACTGGCGGAAAGATTAGCGCGAAGAGGTTGGCTGTGTTATTCTGTGCGGAAAACTGTAGATATCTGCTTTGAGCCGGTGCAGCCCCTGTAAACATCATCCTCTCTGTGTTGGGGAAGCCCTGACCGGGATTCGAGCAGGCTCTCTCTCTTGAGTGGGAAGGCGTAACTCCCTGACCGGGATTGACTGGGCAGGTGGCATAGAGAGTATAATGGCTACGACAGAAAGAGGCCTGACGGGCGGGTAGTTGTTTAACAAGCAGAAGGACGTTGGACTTGATGTGTGTGTAGGCGAGTCAGCCCAAATTCTTGTGTGGGCAACTGAAAGATAAGAGTGACTGGGCAAGAGCCAAGTGTACAGTCACGACACAGTCGGCCTTGGAGGAGTGTAGTCGGAGACGGAAAAAACAGAGGGAAAACAGGGCTGTGCTGCCCTGAGTCTGTGTGGAAAAGTGATGGTTTTGTGTTTTGTTTGTGGATAAATGTTTATATGTGGAGAAGAGGAATAAACTGCAGAAATACCACTCTATTTGTGTCGATCAAATGATATTCTGTTGCCTACCAACATGGGGATCTCTGGCTCGAATCCCCGTGTTACCTCCGGCTCGGTCGGGCATCCCGACAGACACAATCAGACGTGTCTGCGGGTGGGAAGCCAGATGTGGGTATGTGTCCTGGTCGCTGCACTAGCGCCTCCTCTGGCTGGTCAGGGCGCATGTTCAGGGGGGGAGGGGGAACTTGAGGGGGGTAGCATCATCCTCCCACACGCTACGCCCCCTTGGCGAAACTCCTCACTGTCAGGTGAAAAGAAGCGGCTGGCGACTCCACAAGTATTGAAGAAGGCATGTGGTGGTCTGCAGCCCTCCCGGGTCAACAGAGGGGGGTGGAGTAGTGACCAGGACAGCTCGGAAGAGCGGGGTAATTGGCCGGGTACAACTGGGGAGAAAAACAGGGGGAATCCAAAAAAGAATAAAAGATCAAAATGTGTGTATCAAATAGAGGCCTATTTGTGTCGAGGAAGGCATCAAGTAGGTGCCAGAGAGCTGGTAAGTAATAAAGTAATTAGGAGTACTGGTGACACGGCACAGTGGTTAGCGCAGTCGCTTCACAGCAAGAAGGTCCTGGGTTAAAGACCCGGGGTAGTCCAACCTTGGGGGCCGTTGTGTGGAGTTTGCATGTTCTCCCCGTGTCTAAGTGGGGTCTCCTCCGAGTGCTCTGGTTTCCCCCCATGGTCCAAAGACACGTAGATCAGGTGAATCGGCCATACCAAATTGTCCCTAGGAGTGAATGTTTGTGTGTCGGCCCTGTGATGGACTGGCAGCCTGTCCAGGGTGCCTCCCCGCCTGCCGCCCAATGACTGCCGGGATAGGCTCCAGCATCCGGCTACCCTGAGAGCAGGATAAGCAGTTTGGCTAATGGACGGATGGATGGAGTACTAGACACACTGGCCAGAAATCTTGCTAGCGAATGTGCTAGCAATTGTATGAATGGAAATTGAGTCTTACGTGTTGAACCAGCTGACTACTTGGATATTTGAGGCACTAAACTGGGACAGGGAAAAAGTGTCGGCCTTCATTTGGAGTCACAATACCAAAATAGTAGTACAAGAGAGGGAAGATTTCGAGATAGGGGTTGTTTCGGTCACAAGATTAAGGGTTGAATTCAGACTAATTTGGGAAGCAATGGCAAAAAAAGAAGGAGAAGAAAGAGAAAATACGGACAGAAAAGAGGCCCAGTTGGTGAGGTAGTAAACACTGTAGGGATTAGTGTGGGACATTTTACAATCTGGACAACTCACAGCAAGGAAGCAGAGAATAAGCTGACTTTATTTAAAGAAGGATAACCCGACAATAATAATAGCTTTCTCCAGCCCAAGCTAATCTCCAAAATTAGGTCATTTTTAACAATTGCCGGTCTGCAAAAAGTTGTACATGCTTTCATCTATTCTCGGCTTGGCTAGTGTAATGCACTTTATTCTGGTATCAGCAAGGGCTCCCTCCACCGTCGGCAGGACGTTTCTTTTAATGAAAGCTTTTACAAATGTTGGATATATTTGTTTTTCTTCATGCCATTTTGTTTTTGCTCTTGCTCTTGTTTGGTCTTACTCTTGTTTTTGCCTTGTCTGCACTGCAAATTCTAAGATTTAAAATCTTAGATCAGGAAATATGAGATGAATTATCTTGTTTTAAAAGTTATTTACTGGTTTCTATCTTTGAATTCATGGTATATTCTTAAATTGATCATGACTATGTCTTTTATGCCTCAATTAGTCAATGGCCCAACATGCTTCACCTATCACGAAATGAACGTACACTTTGATTTTCACTGTTAAAACTTGGCAAGAGTTGTCAATAAATGTCGACAGAAATTTCACTTGTCCTGGTTGTGATTTCAGTAAAACCAAAGTTTCCTGTTTTAAGATGTATGCTCCTGGATTAAGGACTAGTTTTAAGTTTGGGCCTACGTATTTCAAGATGAGCCAACTTGTTTCAAGTAACGGAATAATCACACTCCACTAGTATTAAGTAGTTTCCGCTTAAATTTGTGATGTGATTTCTTGTTCCCTTTTCAGTGTGCTTAAATTAAGAACGCAAAAAACTGAGTTAAGAATTCTTTGATTCATTTGCATATTTTTCAGCTCCAAGAATTTGGTAGTAATCTTTACAGCTCTTGGTTTTTTTTGACAGCATCCAGCTGCTCTGACATGTATGGTTTAGCGTTGGCTATGTCTGGGACACCCTCCCCTGACACGGTGGTGTAGCGGTCTAAGCGTCAGCTTTGGGTTGATGCAGTTGCCCACTGGGGACCGGGGTTCGCACCTCGGTCTTGTCAGATGTGAATGTGGCCAGATTCGATGAAGCAGCAATAATTGGCAATTGGCTGAACGCATGCAGTATGAGGGTGGTGTTTGAACTAGAATAGGGAGCAATTGGGGGAAAAATCTGAAATAATTTTTTTAGAAAAATATTTGCTAATATTCAGTGTATTTCGCTTATTACTGTGCTGTAGCAAGTCTGATCTTAAGTAATTTGATCTATAAACCAGCATTTTCTTCTTATTGCAAGCCTTTGAACACTCATCCGAGCCTACTTATTTCTAGACTGGAACCAACTTACGATTCCTTGCTGCATGGACAGATAATTTCACTAGTATCAAGTACTTTTCCCCTCAAATTCAGTGTTTATCTCTTGTCTTTAAGCTCATGTTTTTTGCAGTGTGGTTTTACCTTTCTGTGAAGCACTTTGTGGCATTATCTTAGAAAAGTGCTATATAAATACAATTATGATTATGGTTATTATTACTCATGCTCTAGCTCACTCGACCAGTGCTGCTCTCTGTCACTGCCCGATCAAAGTTAACCGTGCGCATGCGTAATTAACATCTACGGTCGACTCAGATCAGGCAGCGACATGATCAAAACTTATAAAAAGAATGTTGACAATCCAAAAAGATGCTAAAGTTATAAAGGAACAGCTTCCTCTTGGTTGCAGTCAAAACAGGAAGTGTTGAATATTCTGGTCGCTGCCTGAATGAGTCATGCATGTGCGAGCGTAAACGGTTTACCAAAACTTTATCGTAACAGGGTTATGGTCAGACCAACATGGGCTCATAGCAAACCTTTTCTCCTTGGAAGGCGGAGGTTCATATTAGACTTGGTCGTACTCATGTGAGGGTCCACCTGGAGGCTGCACATCCTCAGACTGACGGGCAAAACGTTTTATTGGGCAGACTTGTTCGCTCGAGTGCTGCATATTAGAAACTTTTTCCCATATTTCCAGTTAATGGGTGCTGTGCAAAAGTCTTGTAATGGCAGGGAAAACACTGGTTTTTCTATCCGTGTGTGTGTGTGCGTTTGCTGCTAATCTGTCATGCTACTGGACCTGTCAGCCTGATCACGTCTGTGCAGTTATGACTGCATGATCAAGGGCCTCGCGTGGTAGCGGTGATTCAAAACCTTTATAAAAACAACAACACTGTTTTATACTACAATCTAGTGCTAATTCCTCAGCTGGTTTTTCACCCAAGTCCAACACTGGACAAGAGGAGACACACCTGGTGGAGATCTACTGAGAGCGGCTCCTTCTAGTCAGGTCAGTACAGGTCAGAATAGATATGGAGAGAGAAAGAATAATTGAATTAATTAGAAAAACAAAACCAAAAAAGAACCAGGTGACTGTTGTATATCGTCATTATCATTTGTCTGTAAAACTGAAATAAAGCTCAAATAAAGTTACTGTTAATGTGGTGATAATATTTTCTGTCTCATAAGCGTTCACCTGTCAGTGGATGTCAGCAGCGCTGGGTTTGTGCTCCCTCCTTCTATACATCCATAGCCTGCTCTTGCATTGCCGCTACTCCTCTCTTGTGTTTTATTCATTCTCTCTCCCCAGACAACCGCGATTTGTATTCAAGGTCGGTCTGGTGTGTGCGTGCATGTGTTAATTGTGAGTATGCTTTCCTGTGCATGAATGTGTGTACTTTCTCTCTCCTCGTCTCTTGGAAGTCGTAGGTGGAGGAGATCCAGAAAGGGTGACAGTGAGTAGTTAAAGAGCTGCTCTATGTGCAGACTGTGTGTGTGTGTGTGTGTGTGTGTGTGTGTGTGTATATATATATATGTATGCACAGACTGGTAAAAGCTGGTACCGGGAGGAGGGGGGAGGAATGTAGTGATTCATAAACAGTGTGAGGTGGAGGAAGATATTCATAAAAATTACAGCTCTACGTAAAGTTTCCACTGGTTTTTCTTCCTGCAGACTGTTTGGACATTCAGTCATCCACATGCTGTAAAATAGCCACTTGTCTGATAAGAGAATGATCTGTCTTTTGGTCCTGGTCAGGTGACCTGTCTTTTGGGCCTGTTCAGGTGATCTGTCTTTTGGTCCTGGTCAGGTGGTCTGTCTTTTGGTCCTGGTCAGGTGGTCTGTCTTTTGGTCCTGGTCAGGTGGTCTGTCTTTTGGTCCTGTTCAGGTGGTCTGTCTTTTGGGCCTGTTCAGGTGATCTGTCTTTTGGGCTTGGTCAGGTGATCTGTCTTTTGGTCCTGTTCAGGTGATCTGTCTTTTGGTCCTGGTCAGGTGATCTGTCTTTTGGTCCTGGTCAGGTGATCTGTCTTTTGGTCCTGTTCAGGTGGTCTGTCTTTTGGTCCTGTTCAGGTGGTCTGTCTTTTGGGCCTGTTCAGGTGGTCTGTCTTTTGGGCCTGTTCAGGTCATCTGTCTTTTGGGCCTGGTCAGGTGATCTGTCTTTTGGTCCTGGTCAGGTGATCTGTCTTTTGGTCCTGGTCAGGTGATCTGTCTTTTGGTCCTGTTCAGGTGATCTGTCTTTTGGTCCTGTTCAGGTGATCTGTCTTTTGGTCCTGTTCAGGTGGTCTGTCTTTTGGGCCTGTTCAGGTGATCTGTCTTTTGGTCCTGTTCAGGTGGTCTGTCTTTTGGTCCTGTTCAGGTGATCTGTCTTTTGGTCCTGTTCAGGTGGTCTGTCTTTTGGTCCTGGTCAGGTGGTCTGTCTTTTGGTCCTGTTCAGGTGGTCTGTCTTTTGGTCCTGTTCAGGTGATCTGTCTTTTGGTCCTGTTCAGGTGGTCTGTCTTTTGGTCCTGTTCAGGTGATCGGTCTTTTGGTCCTGGTCAGGTGATCTGTCTTTTGGTCCTGGTCAGGTGATCTGTCTTTTGGTCCTGGTCAGGTGGTCTGTCTTTTGGTCCTGTTCAGGTGATCTGTCTTTTGGTCCTGTTCAGGTGGTCTGTCTTTTGGGCCTGTTCAGGTGATCTGTCTTTTGGTCCTGTTCAGGTGGTCTGTCTTTTGGTCCTGTTCAGGTGATCTGTCTTTTGGTCCTGTTCAGGTGGTCTGTCTTTTGGTCCTGGTCAGGTGGTCTGTCTTTTGGTCCTGTTCAGGTGGTCTGTCTTTTGGTCCTGTTCAGGTGATCTGTCTTTTGGTCCTGTTCAGGTGGTCTGTCTTTTGGTCCTGTTCAGGTGATCGGTCTTTTGGTCCTGGTCAGGTGATCTGTCTTTTGGTCCTGGTCAGGTGATCTGTCTTTTGGTCCTGGTCAGGTGGTCTGTCTTTTGGTCCTGTTCAGGTGGTCTGTCTTTTGGTCCTGTTCAGGTGGTCTGTCTTTTGGTCCTGTTCAGGTGATCTGGAACCACCGAGGAAGACACTGTGATAGCAACCAACAGCATATACCCCAGTACAAATCAACCACGTCAACACTTCAGAAGGTCACATAGCATAAAAGTAGTAAAACACAACCTCCACCTCCACCTCCACAGAGACTGAAATGCTGCGAGACAGGCGTAGTAATGTGTTCGCTGGCAACATGGCAGAGCTGCAGCAAAATATCAGAGACACCAACACTTTCCTCGCACATGAAACGTTAATTGAGAAAAAAAAATCAAAAACAATTACAATATTAAAAAGTAATGGAGGTAATACGGGCGGTATGTGAGGGTTTGGAGGTGGAGACGTACTGAGGCGATAAGCAGTTTTTGAGAGGAAACAGAAACCCTTTCTTCATTATAAACGGGCCTTTAGTGGAAGCTGCGAGAGACCAGAGATGAAGAGCTCTCTGCCACCACACCAGCCCGTGTGTGCTTTAATTAGACTGACTAGCAACCCAACACACCGTGGTGCCGCCCGTGCAACACAACACTGACAACCAAATTAGCAGTCGTGTCGCCGCGTTACCATGGCTACGCGCTGAGCTCTTACAGTGTTACATGTCGCTGCGTTACCATGGCTACACGCTGAGCTCTTACAGTGTTACATTGCCGAGTTACCATGGCTACGCACTGAGCTCTTACAGTGTTACATGTCGCCGCGTTACCATGGCTACGCACTGAGCTCTTACAGTGTTACATGTCGCTGCGTTACCATGGCTACACGCTGAGCTCTTACAATGTTACATTGCCGCGTTACCATGGCTACGCACTGAGCTCTTACAGTGTCACAGGTTGCCGTGTTACCATGGCTATGCAATGAGCTCTTACAGTGTTACATGTCGCCGCGTTACCATGGCTACACGCTGAGCTCTTACAGTGTTACGTTGCCGCGTTACCATGGCTACACGCTGAGCTCTTACAGCGTTACATTGCCGCGTTACCATGGCTACGCACTGAGCTCTTACAGTGTCACAGGTTGCTGTGTTACCATGGCTATGCAATGAGCTCTTACAGTGTTACATGTCGCTGCGTTACCATGGCTACACGCTGAGCTCTTACAGCGTTACGTTGCCGCGTTACCATGGCTACACGCTGAGCTCTTACAGCGTTACATTGCTGTGTTACCATGGCTACGCACTGAGCTCTTACAATGTTACGTTGCCGTGTTACCATGGCTACGCACTGAGCTCTTACAGTGTTACGTTGCAGCGTTACCATGGCTACGCACTGAGTGCTTACAGTGTTACATGTCGCCGTGTTACCATGGTTACACACTGAGCTCTTACAGTGAGCGAGTCAACCCAAAGAGTCCCATAACATAAATGCACATGTTGAACGACAGGCTGTGGTGAATCACGTCCGTAAGTCCGTCAAGTGTCGGCTACACTGCGTGTCCGAGTTCCCCGGGAATCCCGATCTGATGTAAATAGTTCCCGTTGTTCAAACTAGAAAAGAAGAAATACAAAGAACGCAGGTCCCCTAAAAACAACGCTTACGTGTTGGGAGAAATGAAAACATGAGAAAACCCATCAAACCCGATGTAAAACTCCACCCAAAAGCTTATTACACACCCAACAGGAAGACAGGTGTTCTTGAAAGTGTCTGCGCTGTGTTAACTGTGTTAACCTCAACACACCAACCAGGGGAATCCCACACTTAGCCGTCAGGGTGACGTCATAGACCTGTCCGGTCCACCGTGATCCTCATCACCAGGAGAACTCAGTCAATACCACACCTAAGCAAGAAGAGGCTCTGCTCCTCACTAATGACCCTCCTGCACCAAGCAAACAGCTGTCCCCCGCCTGCTCCTAGTTACCCATCCAACACCAGACCACCAAGTATGCACGGCTGCCTGCATACTTGTGTGCGTGTGTGTATGTGTGTGTGTGTGTGTGTTTGTGTGTGTGTGTGTGTGTGTGTGTGTATGTGTGTGTGTGTGTGTGTGTGTGGTGCTGGTGGAGGGAGGCGAGTGTGTGTCTTTTGTAAGAGTTGGGGATTGTGTGTGGTTGAGAAAGAGAAAGAGAGCGCAAGACAGTGAGAGACAGAGAGGGGGAGAGACAGTGAGAGAGAGACAGAGAGACAGGGAGACGGAGGGAAAGACAGCGGGGGGAGAGACAGAGCCAGCGAGAGAGGGAGAGAGGGAGAGAGAGAGAGGGGAGACAGGGAGAGAGACAGAGAGCGACAGAGTGAGAGAGACAGACAGAGAGAGGGGGACAGAGAGAGAGAGTGTGAGAGAGAGAGGGAGAGAGAGAGAGGGGAGACAGGGAGAGGGACAGAGAGCGACAGAGCGAGAGAGACAGACAGAGAGAGGGGGAGAGAGAGAGAGTGTGAGAGAGACAGGGAGAGAGAGAGAGAGGCAACATTGTTGTAAAACTTTGATGCCAATAAAGCCCTTTGAACTGAATGAATTGACAGAGAGAGAGACAGGGAGAGAGAGAGAGACAGGGAGAGAGAGAGAGACAGGGAGAGAGAGAGACAGGGAGAGAGAGAGACAGGGAGAGAGAGAGAGACAGGGAGAGAGAGAGACAGGGAGAGAGAGAGAGACAGGGAGAGAGAGACAGGGAGAGAGAGAGACAGGGAGAGAGAGAGAGACAGGGAGAGAGAGAGACAGGGAGGGAGAGAGACAGGGAGAGAGAGAGAGAGACTCCAGACAGTGAGGCAAGAGGGGCAGGGATTGGGTAACACCCTGTAATGGCTTAAGTGCTAAAGGAGGGGCTGGATCAGGTGGCAATGTAGATTCTGGGTGGGCCACTAGTCTGCCCTGCACACACACACACACACACACACACACACACACACACACACACACACACACACACACACACACACACACACACACACACACACACACAGATGGGCAGGCACTGTCAGGAAAAGATGCGACATACATAAATAAATATATATATATAAACAGTTTCACACTCACAACACACTCATATACTTATTGCTGGTGCGACACACCAGACTGTCTCCCTGCTGACCTCCCCCTGACTCCTCCTGACCTCCTAATCACCCTCACCACTAACACACTCTGTGTGAGATAGTAAATTGTGTGTGTGTGTGTGTGTGTGTGTGTGTGTGTCTTCAGCTGCTCAGCTCAGTCAATACTCCAGTGTTCAGCTACAGGGAGGATTACTGCCCCGCTCCAGTGACCCGCCTGCTGCACAGCCACATGGACTGGAGAACTGCAGAGAGATCAGCTTTGATTGACAGACCGACCGCCTGTCTCTCCTCCTGCTCTGCCACGGTCATGTGTGTTCACGCGCCCTCAGCTCTCTCCCCAGTACCAAGCCCAGTAAGAAGCATTGACACCAGTCATAACTGGAACCAACGACAGTCTGAAAACAACAGGAAGTAGAACCAAGAGATTATCCTCATGATGATGATGATGATGATGATGATGATGAGGAGGAGGAGGAGGAGGAGGAGGAGGAGGATAACAAGCACGCACACAGGTCCCATTTTCTTCTCCTACACGCGTCAGGTAAAACACACACACAGGCAATATGTGTGTATAATATGGACCCACAATCTGCAGTCTTCCCATTTGTGCACTTGTGTGTTGGTTTTGCTGTCAGCCGTCACAGAAGATACACGTACTTCCTGTTGTGTCTCTACTCTGCTGCCCTTCACACTCGCACAGTGTGGGTATTCTGACATGCCCCAGTGTGATGCTGTGTCATGTCTTCATGTCAGCATCCCCACCTCACATCATGTGTACACACTCCACCCTGCAACACACACACACACACACACACACACACACACGCCTACAGACACACACACACACACACACACACACACAGTGTGGGTATTCTGACATGCCCCAGTGTGATGCTGTGTCATGTCTTCATGTGAGCATCCTCACCTCACGTCATATGTACACACTCCACCCTGCAACACACACGCACACACACACACACATACACACACACACGCCTACAGACATACACACACACGCCTACAGACACACACACACACACACACACACACACACACACCTACAGACACACACACACACACTCACACACATAAACACACACACACACAAACACATAGACAAACACACACATACACACACAAACCTAGAGACATACACACACCTACAGACACACACACACACACACACACACACACACACCTACAGACATACACACACACCTACAGACACACACACACACACACACATAGACAAACACACACATACACACACACACACACCTAGAGACATACACACACCTACAGACACACAGACACACAGACACACACACACACACACACCTACAGACATACACACACACACACACTCACACACATAGACAAACACACACATACACACACACACACACACACCTAGAGACATACACACACCTACAGACACACACACACACTCACTCACACACACACACACACACACACTCACACCACACACACACACACACACACACACACACACACACACACATACATGCACACTGTGCCGTCCCTGGGTGGCGGCGGCCCAGAGCAGCAGATGAGAGGAGGGGAAGGGGGAGCAGCGGATGAGAGGAGGGGAAGGGGGAGCAGTGGATGAGAGGAGGGGAAGGGGGAGCAGCGGATGAGAGGAGGGGAAGGGGGAGCAGTAGATGAGAGGAGGGGAAGGGGGAGCAGCGGATGAGAGGAGGGGAAGGGGGAGCAGCAGATGAGAGGAGGGGACGGGGGAGCAGCGGATGAGCGGAGGGGAAGCGGGAGTAGAAAAGGACAGGAGGGGAAGGGGGAGCAGCGGATGAGAGGAGGGAAGGGGGAGCAGCAGATGAGAGGAGGGGAGGGGGAGCAGCAGATGAGAGGAGGGGAGGGGGAGCAGCAGATGAGAGGAGGGAAGGGGGAGCAGCGGATGAGAGGAGGGGAAGGGGGAGCGGCGGATGAGAGGAGGGAAGGGGGAGCTATCAGTAACAAAGACACATACTCATCACATGCTCCCATCATCATGCAGTATTCATCACGGGCGGTGAATAATACATCGCCATCAAATATTTACGGTGTTTGTGTATGTGAAGACTGGAGCTGAATGTAGCCACTTCTTCCAGGCCTGATCAAAAGGAAGGGAGGCCCTCCCTTACATCTGACTTCATTCTCACTGGCTCCCGCTCAGCACTATGAAAGAATCGACTCGTGTCGGCTTTTCCCGCCCCTTTTTTTCATTCACCCCATCTATCTTCGGCGGTTTGTCTTCCCTTTCTTCCTACCTCTTCACACAAGACGTCTCCGCTACAGCCAACGACACCGTTCAAACCCCGGCCCCTTCCCCGGATGTGGTGGAGCACGTCTGAGTGTTGCTCCGCTCTCATCAAGCCATATAGTAGTTTCTGTAAGTTCTGCACTTCCCTGGTGAACCACCATCAGACCACCCTGCTTTCAACTGCTGTTCTTCGTCATTATGTCATCTGCTCTTCTTCATCATTGTGTCCTGTTGCTAATGCCACTGAATCAACTCACTCTCCGCTACCGACACCAACAGGAGGTTGAGGTCTTTGTTTTGAAAGACCCTTCTCCTAACTCTGCCAAAAGAGGATGACGCTTGCTAAATCTGGTTTTGCATCTCCCTGCTGATGCTGCAGTCATCAGAGAGGAAGCTGCCCAGGTATTTGAAGGATTCCACTGTTGCGAATGGTTTGTCGGAGATGGTGAAGGTTGCTGAATGAGATGGAGGAGTAGATGCCCACTGGCTTACTACTTCAAGTCTTTGCCACGTTTATAGAGAGACCCAGCCTACCATACGCCCTTGCAGCAGCTGCAAGGGTAGCTTGTAGTGCCTCGGGTGTGTGGGCCACAACTGCACAGTCATCTGCGTACTGTAGCTCGATGATGTGCTCAGATGTCATTTTTGTGGACCGCTTGGAGCCTACGGATGTTAAATAGGTTTCCATCTAGTCTGAAGTCCACAGTAACCCCACTGTCGTTCCTGATTTCCTCGTGGAGCAGCAATGTCACACACAGGAGGAAGATGTTAAAAAGAGCTGGAGCAAGGATGCACCCCTGACGTACCCCGGTGCACACTCTGAAGGGCTCGGATTCCTGGCCTCCAGTGGTCACATATGCCATCATCCCCCCATGACATTGTTGAAGGATGTTGACAAACTTTCATGGGCAGCCGAACCTCAGGAGGATGTTCCATAGGATGTCCCTGTTGACTGTGTTGAAAGCCTTTGACAGGTCGATGAAGGCTATGAAGAGGTTCTGATGTTGCTCCCTACACTTCTCCTGGAGTTGCCGTGCTGTGAACACCATGTCCACAGTACTCCTATTCCTCCTGAACCCACACGGTGACTCAGTTAACAGCTCCTCTGAGATATTTTTTACTAGCCTGTGTAACATGACTTTGGCCAGGGCTTTTCCAGCAACAGCCAGTAGTGAAATGCCACAGCTGTTGTCACAGAGGGACTTGTCTCCTTTGCCTTTATATATGGAGATGATGTTAGCATCCCTCCGCTGCTGAGTGACAGTTTCGTTCTTCCATACGTGTGAGATGAACAGGAAAAGTGCACGGGTGCAGAGGTAGCCTCCCTGTTTAAAAATCTCTGCAGGGATACTGTCAGGGCCAGGGGTCTTGCTATTTTTCAGCGACCTAACTGCACAATGAACCTCTTCAAAGGTTGGTGGAAGGTCAAGGTCTTTGATGGTGGGGCGGACAGTTAGTTCATCCAAGACTGAGGGATCTGTTGGCGAGGGCTGGTTCAAAATGGTCTGTCCATCTTTTTGTGACGAGTTTCTGATCCTTTATGAGGGTGGTACCATCATCAGACTTCAGGAGGGAGACATCAGTTTCTTGGGCCGTAGATGGTTTTCACTGCACCATAAAAGTTGTGCATATCGTTTCTATCGGCATGGGATTGTATTTCATTTGCCTTCGATATCCACCACTCATTCTGCAGGGCACGGAATTTTGACTGCACCTCTCTCCTGGATGCTTACCATTGTTGCCGGAGTGCAGTTGATGTAGGATTGTTGAGGACAGCACTGTGTGCTTTGTGCATGCCTTTGAATATGGTAGTTATTGTGCCTGTGTTGTCACTGAACCAGTCCTGGTGCTTTCTGCTCTCGTAACCGATGGATTGGGATGCTGCCTTGTAGAGTCTGGAGCTCACGGAAGACCATTCCCTATCAATGGAATCATCTGTGCTCAAGAGAAGCTCAATGTCTTCCAGGGTTTCAGCCAGGGAGAAGCGGAGATTATTCTGGACTTCAGCCTTTTCTAGCCGGGTACAGTCAAGTCTCTTCTTTCCTGACGTCTGAAGACGAACAGCAGGGCACACTTTCACCTGGAGCCTGGTCATGATGAGCCGGTGATCTGTCCAGCACTCAGCTCCTCTCATTGCAAGAGTGAGTGAAACGTCTTTTATATCAGTGTGTCTCACAATGATGTAGTCCAACAGGTGCCAATGTTTGGAGCATGGGTGCATCCAGGATGTTTTGTGCTTATTTTTTAATTGAAAGAGGTTGTTTGTGATGGTCAAGCCATGCTCGGCACAGAGGCTTAGCAGCCACAGACCATTGGCATTGACTTTCCCAATGCCATGCCCACCAATGACACCACTCCACACCTTGTTGTCTTTCCCCACTCTGGCATTGAAATCGCCCAGCAAAAAGATCTTGTCCTCCTTGGGTATATGACCAAGAGCCTCATCTAGTGACTGACAGAAGCGGTCCTTTACGTCATCCTCTGATGGCAGAGTTGGTGCATAGGCCCCTAGGAGGATGGCATAGCGTTTCTTGGGCCAGAGGGATCCTGAGCGACATGAGCCTTTCACTTATGCCAGTCGGTGTTTCAGTGAGTCTTGGTAGGAGGCTGTTTTTTATTGCAAGTCCCACACCATGCTGATGTTGCCCTCCTGCAGGGTATCTCTTCCAGAAGAAGGTGTAGGTGTCCTCCTTCAGGGAGCCTTCACCCGGGAACCTGGTTTTGCTGAGGGCAGCAATGTAAACATTGTAGCGGTTGAGTTGAACTGCAATTAGTGCTGTCCTTCGCTGAGGTCTTTCGGCATTAACGTCCAACAGAGTTCTTATGTTCCATGTTGCCAGCTTAAAAGGGATCATTTTCTCTTGTTTATTACGACCACAGAATGGAATGTCCTGATAGGTGCGGTAGCCTATCCAGAATATTTTGAGGGGGCAATGTTTAGGTCACCGTTTCTAGGCCTCTCCCCAGTTGGGGTGAGCAGTGTGGCTCCTAAATAGGGCTGCTCAGTCACACAGGGGTCTGCCGAGAGCAGCTGCCACTCAAACCCAGCTGCTGGCAACCATGAATAGCCTTGTGCTGCTGGTGTGCAGGGGTCTGATTAGGAGCTTCCAGTGCATTCATACCTGCTCCCGTCACCAGACAACCCTTCGCTGCCAGACGTTGATCCATATTCCAGTTGCTGGTCTCGCCGAGGCAGACGTGGATACCTGCGCAAAGAGATTATTTAGAGTGCCGTTGGGGGTGCGCATGTCCCAGCAGCATTTCTTCACTGTCAGAGGGTGGGATCCGGTGGCAAGAAGAACCCAAGATGACCAGCACTCTTCCACAGCTGCAGGAGGCTGCCAGAGCTCCAGTCTGTCAGAGGACCGCCTATCGTGTGCCGCCATGCAGGTTGGTTTTCTCTCAGGGTGTGCTCCCCTAGACTTTGTTGCCCTAGACTTACCCACAAGGCAGTGGGACAGTGGTTGGTCAATGCCAGGCCGTGTTCACTTCACATGGGCCTGCGCATTAGACCTCTGGGGACCACTGTAGCTCCGAGATCCCCTACAGTTTAGCTAGGGACCGCAGGGTACCCAGTTATGAGGAGGCACTGCAGGAGTCTTGGCCGTAGAGAGGCTATGTACCATCAGGGGAGACTTACGCATTCGGCTCCTCTTTTCACCCCCGCAAAGAGGGCTAGCCGGCGGCAGTAGCTGAAAGCAGAAAGTAGCAAGCAGAAGCAGCATGCAGCATGCACTAGCTACAAGCACTACTACCCCAGTACCACTGCACTGCGCATCACACATGCCCCATGCACATGCACACACACACACACACAAACGCACTCACCGACCCACCCACACGCACACAAACACACGCACACACACACCCACACGCATGCATACACACGCACGCACACGCTCGCGCACACAGTGTGTGGTGGCTTGTCATTCAACCTTTCCTGGTGTTGACTAACCGTTCTGTTAGCCTGTGTCAGAACATGTTTTCTTCCTATGAGTGATTACGTGTGTGTATGTGTGTGTGTATGAGAGAGAGAGAGAGAGAGAGAGAGAGAGAGAGAGAGAGAGAGAGAGAGAGAGAGAGAGAGAGGGAGGGAGGGAGGGAGAGAGAGAGAAAACAAGGGAAGAGATTCGCTCGGGTGTCCATGTGCGCTGTGCAACTGGTGCCAAATCGCAGATGAAAGTAAGCCAAAACAGAATGATGTATTCAGTCCTCTCAGAAGAGTTGGATGACGTATGTGCACTTGTTTGTCAGCCTTTCTGCCACTGTGTGTGTATTTATGGATCTGTCACACATCACATGCATGCATGTTTGTGTCCTTAAGTGAGAAATCCCTTAAAGGAAGACTGCATGCTGCATTAGAGCACCGTACAATCCAATAGACGATGCCGATTTGCTTGACCCCATGTTTTCCATGCTACCGTATTTCCCGGACTACAGGTCACACCGGATTATAAGTCGCAACCAGCAGAAAGCGTTGTTGTGAGGAGAAAAACATACATAAGTCGCTTCGGTGTAGAAGTCACATTTCTATGGTGGTACCATAGAAATTGAATGACAGTAGAACAGACATTCCGATTCAAATCAACATGGCAGGACAGTCAGAGCCGCCGCGGCCCTTTGAACCGCAGCCATTGCAAAGAACTGTGACCGCTGTAGCGGGTCACTTCCACAGGAACTTCTGTAACCGATTCGCATCAAGTCACAAACCCTTTTTCTTTTAAGTCGTGGACTCACTGAAGTGAGGTTTTGCAGTAACGACCAGCAGCGTCGCAGTCTGGGGAAAAAGGGGGAGGACCTACCAGGGCCATGAAGGGGGTGGGGGGTAGGGGTGGGGGCTCGGGAAGCCTGGAATGAAAAGTTTGTTTTGGTTTGCAAATTTTTATTTCTAACTAATTAGTGTCATAGCTTCAGTTATGGCAGCAGGCATGGGCGCAAGTCCATGAATACTGGGATGGCATCCAGCACTTTTACCTGTGCCCCCGTCCATAGGGTTAGTGGTTGTGTCAGGAAGGGCATCGGACGTAAAATTCCAAATCATTAAGCGGATTGACAAGACCACCACCGTTGCTGTGCCCTCACAGGGTACCGATGGAAACTATCAAACCCGCTGCGGTGACCCTTGGAACAGGGAAGAAGCCGAAGAAGAAGAGTGTAATAACTTCAGTTAAAATTGGCTCAATACATCGGTTGAGGGACTTAAAGAAAATAGCGGAGGCTCTCTGAGGCCCCTCTCACCCCTCTCTGAGGGCCCTCTCACCTCTTACAAAAGGTGCAAAATGGTTTAGTCCGCCCCTCACGAGCATCTCTCAATGCAGCTCATCTAGTCCTGTCGCGAGTGACTGCTGATAAAAGCGCGAGCACAGAGTCATGTCTTTCCCGAAAGAAAGCAAAATTTGGGTTCCAGAAAAGAAAAGAAAAAAGGAAAAGGAGAGAAGGAAAAACGAGGGAAAACAACTGTTGAGTAATTTCTTCCAGAAGAAAGGCGAGCTAGGAGCTTTTAAAAGAAAGGTGGCTAGCTAGCTAGCTAAAGAGGAAAGCTCTGATAGCTAATGAGCTAAAGAGGAAAGGGGCCCAGAGGGACTGCTTATGTATAGGGCCCAGAATTTTGTGCTACACGCCTGGTAACGACCAAATGAGCAGTGGAGTAGTACGAACATTTACAACCCCACTGACATGTGTTGTCACCATGCCAACTAACAACAATTTCCATTTTCTATTGAACTCCTCAATTGACCATGGAAAACAGTTTAATATCTGTTCTACTCTTATTCCGTTTCTATGGGTCGTACGGTATTTTCAATTCAGCCACAAGACTAAATAGTGCCATCTAGTGGGCTTAGTTGAAATGCAGCGTATTCGGCCAACAAAACCATGTCATATAAGTCTTTTTGGAATGTAAGCCGCAGGACCAGCCACACACAGCTACTTATAGTCGGGAAATACGGTAAATCGTTGTCTGTTTGCACCGCCTAAGTATTACGCATCAAATGACGTCACATACTTCATCGTCTCATGTCATCATCAGCCGCTTCTCCGGGGTCGGGTCGCGGTGGCAGCAAGCTAAGTAGGGCACTCCAGACGTCCCTCTCCCCAGCAACGCCCTCCAGCTCCTCCTGGGGGATCCCAAGGCGTTCCCAGGCCAGACTGGACATGTAGCCCCTCCAGCGAGTTCTGAGTCTACCGCGGGGTCTCTTCCCAGTTGGACGTGCCCGGAAAACCTCCAAAGGAGGGCACCCAGAAGGCATCCTGATCAGATGCCCGAACCACCTCAACTGGCTCCTTTTGACACGACGGAGCAGCGGCTCTACTCCGAGCTCCCTCCGGATGTCCGAGCTCCTCACCCTATCTCTAAGGCTGAGTCCAGACACCCTATGGAGGAAACTCATTTCAGCCACATGTATCCGCGATCTCACAGGTCAAAACCCTAAGCTCATGACCATAGGTGAGGGTTGGAACGAAGATTGACTGGTAAATTGAGAGCTTTGCCTTCCGGCTCAGCTCCCTCTTCACCACAACGGTCCGGTACAACGTCCGCATTACTGCTGATGCTGCACCAATCCGCCTGTCAATCTCCCGCTCCATCCTACCCTTACTCGAACAAGACCCCGAGATACTTGAACTCCTTCACTTGAGGCAACAACTCATCCTCAACCCGGAGGGAGCGATCCACCATTTTCCGGTAGAGAACCATGGCCTCAGGCTTGGAGGTGCTGACTCTCATCCCGGCCATTTCACACTCAGCTGCAAACCGCCCCAGTGCATGCTGCAGGTTGCGTTCTGATGAAGCCAACAAAACCGCATCATTTGTGAAGAGCAGAGACGCAAAAATATCACAAACAGAATAGGAGACAAGGGACAACCTTGGCGGAGTCCAACACCCACCGAAAACGTGTTTGAGTTTGTGCCGAGAATGCGGATACAGCTCTCACTTTGATTATACAAGGATTGGATGCCTTGTAGCAACTGCCCCAGGACCCCATACTCCTGCAGTACCCCCACAGAGTGCCCCGGGGTACACGGGCATACGCCTTCTCCAAGTCCACAAAACACATGTAGGCTGGCTGGTCACACTCCCATGCCTCCCTCAGCACTTCTGCAAGAGTAAAGAGTTGGGAAGTCACATACTTGGGAAGTACAAAACGAAGACTACAGGGGAGGGAGAGAGAGAGAGAGTGAAGGCATATTAGAAGTGTTACGGTTGTAGCGGATTGTCCGGACAATTGCATCCCAACCCAATGCACGCTGGTACAACTGGTAACTATGGGATTGGCTCTCTGAAGAGCAAGAGACCTTTTCTCTGCATCTATGAGTTACATCGAAGCCATTCAAGTTTTCATAGACATTATATAAACCATTAGTCCTGGAGTTGCCCGTGGTGGTGAAATGTCCCTTTAATGACAACTAACGCCTTTAAAGACACCTTTTAACATAAACATTGCATGAACCCAACATGACATATGCACGCAAAGGTGGTGTGATGATTGATCACAAAGGCCCCTCAGATGGCTGCTCAGCACATTGCTTTAATAATGCGTCTTTGTGCTGATGGATTTTTTTTCCTAGAAGAAAGTCACAGCACTGATATACACACAGCCAACACGTCAGCCCACATCCAACCACATGGCCTATAGGGTGATACTATAGTCAGCGAAATCAGGGGAGGGGGGGCAAGAGGTAGAGAGATGGAGAAACACCGCTGTGCCGACTGCTGATCCACGATGACCATGACGTGCACAAACCTCATGAGCTGCCTGGTGTGCGCATGGCTGGGCTGTGGGAACCACGGTTACGCAGCTTTAAGGATTTCATGATGTCCAAATCCTGCACAAGAACGTGAGATAAATGACGCTGTATTGATTTATCAATCTGCATTTCTGTCTGTCTGGAATTGGTAGATGATGATAGATAGATGAGGGGGGGGGGAGGAGAGGAGACTGGAGAGCCATGGGAACGACAGTAGTTGGGGGGATGAAATGGGGAGAGATGAAAAAAAGAGACGAAAGCCAAAGTAGAGGAGCGAGAGGGGAGGCACAGAGGGAGAGACTGAGCGATGGGAAGGAGGAGATGAGAGGTGAGCTGCTGGGACGGCTTGTATCAGGGCCAGTGGGTCAGATAACACTCCGCTGATAGAGGGAGAGAGGAATCTGATCCCCCTCTCTTTCGCTCCCTTTCTCTCCATTCAGCCCTCCGTCTCTCCCTCTCCTTCCCTCCCACGGAGACAGAAGGTCTTGCAGTCAAGCATGCAGCTGTAAGTGAATCTTCATACCCTTTACACTGACTGTACATCCGTCTGTCTGTACATCCGTCTGTCTGTCTGCCTGTACGTCTGTCTGTCTTGTCTGTCTATCTATATGCCTGTCTGTCTGTCTGTACATCTGTCTGCCTATATGTCTGTCTGTCTGTCTGTCTGTCTGTCTGTCTCTCTGTCTGTCTGTCTGTCTGTCTGTCTGTACATCTGTCTGCCTATATGTCTGTCTGTCTGTCTGTCTGTCTCTAAATCTGTCTGCCTGTACGTCTGTCTGTACGTCTGTCTGTCTGTCTGTACATCTGGTTTGTCTGTCTGTCTGTATGCCTTGTCTGTCTATCTGTCTCTCTGTCTGTCTTGTCTGCCTGTCTGCCTGCCTGTCTGTACATCTGTCTGTCTGTCTTCTCTGTCTGTCTGTCTGTCTGTCTGTCTGTCTGTCTGTCTGTCTGTCTGTCTGTACATCTGGTCTATCTGTCTCTCTGTATGACTTGTATGTCTATCTGTCTCTATCTGTCTCGTCTGTCTGTACATCTTGTCTGTCTATCTGTCTGTCTGGTCTCTCTGTCTTGTCTGTCTGTCTGTACATTTGTCTTCCTGTCTGTACATTTGTCTGTCTGTCTGTCTGTCTGTCTGTCTGTCTGTCTGTCTGTCTGTCTGTCTGTCTGTCTGTCTGTCTGTCTGTCTGTCTGTCTGTCTGTCTGTCTGTGTGTCTGTACGTCTGTACATCTTGTCTGTCTGTCTGTCTGTCTATTTGTCCATCTGTCTGTATGTCTACCTGTCTTGTCTGTTTTTGTGTCCGTACGGCCGTCCATCTGTCCGTCTGTCCATCTGTCCGTCTGTCTGTCTGTCCGTCTGTCTGTCTGTCTGTACGTCTGTCTGTCTCTTTTACAGCTGGAGAACAGAATTCAGCACACAGCCACTCAGACACGAACAGCAACATCATTGTGTGAGCTACGCTGGTGTGAGTTCAAGATTTAGTTTATTGTCATTTTCATTATGTACCTGCGCACATGAGTAAAAACGAAACGCTGTAAAAAGCATTTGGTAACACAGCCTATTACAGATTCACTGTGTTCCTGCAAGTCACTGACATTGTTGTCTGACTTAGAAGGATTTTAAATAAGGCACACAAGGAAAAGGGTGTTTGTGTTATCACCGCACACACTCCAAATCACCGCATCTTCAAATCTTCAACATACAACTTCTGAGAGAGTCCGCCTATACAACATACAACCTGTGAGAGTCCGCCTATACAACATACAACCTGTGAGAGAGTCCACCTATTCAACATACAACCTGTGTGAGAGTCCACCAATACATCATACAACCTGTGAGAGAGTCCACCTATGCAATATACAACCTGTGAGAGTCCACCTATACAACATACAACCTGTGAGAGAGTCCACCTACATGTTTATAGATCCCACGAGTGAAAACACATCAGGTTGAAGGCCTCATATCATCCTATACTGGCCAACAAAGAGAAAAATGCGCCAATGATTTATTAGCTTTTCTGGAAACCAGGGTTAAACTGATACTGACACTGATATCAGCGCCAATGTAAACTGGTGCCAGGCTAAGATGGGAGTACCGGTGTCAGAGATTTTACCCAAGACCAAAATCCAATAGCGAAAGCTACGAAAAACATGTCATAAATATGAAAAACATGAAAAAGGTGTCATAGATAAACGCAAAATGTCTCGAATTACTGCGTTTTTGGCAAATGGAAGCTTATATTACTTTATTTGTAGAACATCTTTGAATTAATCTCAATTACTTTGTCCATCAGCTACAAACTAATGGTCTAAGTCTGGCCAGGTCATGGATCAGATTGGTGCTCGGTATCGGCCGACACATAGCCTTGACCGTGTTAGTGACTATGGCGACATCTGTAGGTTAGAAACCATGGAAAGGTTAAAACATAGCAGGTGGGTGACACACCCACAGCCAACAGATGCATTATTAATGTCACTAGCTGCAGCTGTGTTTATCCTGCTATGCCAGCATCCCAGGGTACCAGGAGCAGCCTGTTATGTTTTAACCTTTACATGGTGTTGAACCTGTGCATGTCAGCAAACTCACTAACACGGTCTAGAGCCCAGTTACTCATTCAAGATCCGGACTCGGAATTGGTATTGACAGTGAAAAAGTGATATTGGTGCATCCCTGTTGGAAACCAATGACAGACTCATCTCCCAGTGAAACCGAATAGCTAGCTAGCTAGGTAGATAGATGGATAGATAGATAGATGGATAGATAGATAGCTAGCTAGCTAGGTAGATAGATGGATAGATAGCTAGCTAGGTAGATAGATGGATAGCTAGCTAGCTAGGTAGATAGATGGATAGCTAGCTAGCTAGGTAGATAGATGGATAGATAGATAGACTGATAGATAGATAGATATAGTGGTACATTTATTCTTGGCAATTCAATGTGATTAATCCATGCATCCATTATCCGAACCGCTTATCCTGCTCTCAGGGTCGCGGGGATGCAGGAGCCTATCCCAGCAGTCATTGGGCGGCAGGTGGGGAGACACCCTGGACAGGCCGCCAGGCCATCACACAGGGCCGACCCCCCCCACCCACACACATTCATACCTCGGGACAATTTAGTACGGCCGATTCACCTGACCTACATGTCTTTGGACTGTGGGAGGAAACCGGAGCCCCCGGAGGAAACCCACACAGACACATGGAGAACATGCAAACTCCACACGGAGGACCACCCAGGATGACCCTGAAGGTTGGACTACCCCGGGGCTCGAACCCAGGACCTTCTTGCTGTGAGGCAACCGCACTAACCACTGCACCGCCCTCAATGTGATTAAACGATTGCCCAAATATCAGTCAGAAGAGGTCTTACATTTTGTGTAGAGAGAAACAGCAAAATCAGGCCTGGTGTCATAAGACAACATACCACAATGCAACACAACGCATCACGGCACGACACAATGCAGTGGCGGTGGGAGGGGCATGAAACTGACAGAAAAGTCGCTGTGTTTCTGTGTCCGTGTCACCAAAACACACACAGAAACACGAAACCTGGCGATCTTAGGGTATGTGTGCGTGTCCATGGTGTGATTAGGCACAGCTGAGTTGTGTAACTATTAATGAAGTTTTTTGTGCATTGTGTGCATCTGTTTGTGTGTCTGTGGCGGGGCGTGCTGCAGCTGCTTGGTGACATCACTAGCAGGGGACAGCTGCTTGGTGACATCACTAGCAGGGGACAGCTGAGAGCAGCTGTGGGCTCCCAGAGGGAGGGGAGCTAAGGTCACATAGCGCTCGATCCCCCTCCTCTCACACCTTCCCCGTCCCTCCTCTCCGCTCCCTTGCACCTATCGTGTTGTCTCTTCTCTCATCTTCCTCAATAAATGTGAAAATTTACCTTCAACAATCCTCCTCAGGGTATTACACACAAATACACACAACATTTCCACACAAAAACAGCCAAAAATATGTGCGAGTGGAGTGAAGCCAAAGTTGTGGTATGATAAGAGTAAAGCAACACTCCACTAACAAGGACCACACACACACACGCACACACACTCACATGCACGAACACAAAGAACACACAAAGCAACGGAGACAGACTTGCACAGCTAGTGCAGCAACAAGTCGATGTGTGTGTGTGTGTACATTTGTGCGTCTGCACGAGTTCAAGAAGAACAAATGCAGAATATGAGGCAAGAATACGAGCTACCCCAGACTGTGCCCAGTTAGTCTGCCATCTAAGCAATGGCAACACCACGCACACACTGCACAACACCATGCACGCTGCACAATACCACGCACACACTGCACAACACCATGCACGCTGCACAATACCACGCACACACTGCACTGTCATATCGCTCACACACCCAGCTCTGCTCAACACACACTGTTTGTTCTACCACAGTTCCACCTGTGTGTGTGTGTGTGTGTGTGTGTGTGTGTGTGTGTGTGTGTGTGTGTGTGTGTGTGTGTGTGTGTGCCCCAAGGGTGTGTAGGAGTGTTTCCAAATTTGGCAGCCGGCCCACAGCTAGCGCTTTTGTAGTCTGGGGAAACCACAGAACCACAGGGAGCTACAGCCATTGCAGACACACACACACACACACACACACACACACACACACACACACACACACACACACACACACACACACACACACACACACACACACACGTATTCGTCTCCATCCCTCCATCTGTCTGCTATGTGGGTTATGGCTAACCTCCATCCTCTTGGACAGAGGATGGGTGTGTGTGTGTGTGGGGGGGGGGTAAAAAAAGGAGCATAAAAGAATAGTGTGAGAAAACAAAGTGATGTGAGAGAAAGACAGGGAGTCAGGTACTGGTCTTTCTGCAAGGCATCCCGTCTATGTACCAAACACACGTCCAATTAACCGGACTGGACTGAATTATATCAGACCAACGGGGAACGAACTGGACTACAAGTTCTACAGAACTACAAGTCCTGCTGAATTGGACTAAAAGTTCTACTGAACTACAAGTTCTACTGAACTGGACTACAAGTTCTACTGAACTACAAGTTCTGCTGAACTGGACTACAAGTTCTACTGAACTACAAGTCCTGCGGCACTACAAGTTCTACTGAACTACAAGTTCTACTGAACTGGACTACAAGTTCTACTGAACAACAAGTTCTACTGAACTACAAGTTCTGCTGAACTGGACTACAAGTTCTACTGAACAACAAGTTCTACTGAACAACAAGTCCTGCGGCACTACAAGTTCTACTGAACTACAAGTTCTGCTGAACTGGACTACAAGTTCTGCTGAACAACAAGTTCTACTGAACAACAAGTTCTACTGAACTACAGGTTCTGCTGAACTACAAGTTCTGCTGCACTACAAGTTCTACTGAACTACAAGTTCTGCTGAACTACAAGTCCTGCGGCACTACAAGTTCTACTGAACTACAAGTTCTGCTGCAATACAAGTTCTGCTGAACTTGACTGTTCTCGTCATGCGGGGAAGTAACTGCGACGTTAGTCTGTACATTTTCTTTCAAGTGGTTTTGGGTTCATTCAGATCACTTCCGGTGCCGTGCAGACGGCTCCTGCCTGGTCTCACGTGGACCTGCTGCAGCCCTCTCATCAGGATGTCGGTCAGTTAAGTGGACGTCAAGTCATTTCAGATCAAATTCACTGGTTTCAGTTTCACGGCGTGCACCAGTGTGCTCCAAATGCTGTAAAATACCTGACCCAGGCGGTGGGGGGGGGGTCAAAAGGAGGAGGACACACAAACACATGGATATCTCCACCATCACATATGGAGAAAAGTCAGCCCTGCCAGTACAATGCAGACTTGCCCACTCCCCCCCCTCTTTCTCTCACACACACACACACACACACACACACAATGAACCCACCTGCAGACCACCATTGGGCAACAGGACTGGACCACCTGTCCCAGTCATGTCCCCCTCACCCCACCCCACCCAAAAGCAGGTGCAGACAAGGAATCAAAATAACTGAATCAATGCAAAAACAGAACCTGTCTCAACCTGTCACCCCCCGTCCTTCAGCCCACCCCCTCTTCAACAGCCAAGCGAGTCTATGCTGTTCCTCACTGAGCTGGAAGAGTATCGTTTTGCGTAACACAACCCAGCCATCCTGGTGCCAAGGGTGAGGCTCCAGAGATGAAGCCGGGTGGGAGCCAGTATCCACGCTAGTATCCATGCTAGTACCCATGCTAGTATCCATGCTAGTATCCATGCTAGTACCCATGCTAGTACCCATGCTAGTATCCATGCTAGTATCCATGCTATGCTAGTATCCGTGCTAGTATCCATGCAAATATCCATGCTAGTATCTATGCTAGTATCCATGCTAGTATCCATGCTAGTACCCATGCTAGTATCCATGCTAGTATCCATGCTAGTACCCATGCTAGTATCCATGCTAGTATCCATGCTAGTACCTATGCTAGTATCCGTGCTAGTATCCATGCAAATATCCATGCTAGTACCCATGCTAGTATCCATGCTAGTATCCGTGCTAGTATCCATGCTATGCTAGTATCCGTGCTAGTATCCATGCAAATATCCATGCTAGTATCCATGCTACTATCCATGCTATGGTGCTGCAGCCCTTAATGGGAGTCACATGCAAATGTAAGACTGAACCAAGTGCAAGGACTACTGGAAATCACTCAAAAAGAACTGGGAAGAACAAAAAAGGTCTATGTGATGTGTGTGTGTGTGTGTGTGTGTGTGTGTGTGTGTGTGTGTGTGTGTGTGTGTGTGTCCATGTTTTGCATACGTGTGTGCGTGCGTGTTTGTGTGTGCCTGATATGCAGTTGTTTGTTCTTGTGTGTGTGTGTGTGTGTGTGTGTGTGTGTGTGTGTGTGTGTGTGTGTGTGTGTGTGTGTGTGTGTGTGTGGTTTTTGTCCTTCTGCTTGCCTCATGACAAGTCATGAGAGCTTTCGTTATTTATAACAGCAAAGCACGCATACACACCTACACACACAAGAACAAACAACTACATACCAGGAACCACACACAAACAACTACCTATCAGGCACACGCACGCGCGGGCACACACAAACACACACACACACACACAAGAATAAACACTTACATACCAGGCACGCGCACACACACACACAGACACACAAGAATAAACACCTACATACCAGGCGCACACACACACACACACACACACACACACACACACACACACACACACACACACACACACTAGTGGGAAACAACATGTGTGTCTCCAGCTGGATTTTAAGCCATCTGCTGTTACATAATCAACACAAACACCCAAGCTGTGTGGCGTCCCAGTTACACAATTACCATTGTACGTGTGTGTGTGAGAGAGTGTGTGCGTGCATGCATGCATGTGTGTGTGTGTGTGTGTGTGTAGTTGGGATTGCATTTCTTGTGATGGTTTGTGTTGTGTGGAAGTATAACAGGGTCTGGTTTGTGTAAGTCTCAGGTTGTGTAGTTTGAGGTTTAAAGTGCTGACTGTGAGTGTGATCATGAACAGTCACGCAAGAAAGCCCCTTACTCATCATGTCGGGGCTACTATTACTTACATGTACTAGTACCTACATGTGTACTAGTACTTACAAGTACAATGTTTCTGCAAGTTCCCAACACTCCCCCAGCTGTAGGAAACTATGTATCCAATTGTAACACCAGCTTATAATAACCCAGCCTCCACCCACATGTTTCCAGTTATCAAAAGTCAAGTAAGAAGAATTCAGGAAAGCTGACTCAAACTTTCACTTGACAGCCATGCACTTCTGAAACGTCTTCATGTTTTTTATATTTTTTACACTGGCTCACAAATCTTGCTTAACATTTAAAAGACGAGTCCCACGGCATCGGTCTTGAAACAACGCCACGGTCACTGGCTCAACTTCCTGCGACGTCGTTGCCGCTGTCTCCAGTCACAAATCACTCACATGAAGCAGTGACATCTGCATTCCCGAGCTGTACTGTCGGCCTGTTTGCTATTACAGCTTGCAAAGCATCTTCAGGTTCACCTCCGGGCCCAGACACACCAAACCCACTGGCGGCGACGAAGGCCCACTGTTGCATTGCCTCACGTCTGGGCCAAAAAGTAGCACTTGAACACACGGCAAAGCCGCTAGCTTAGCACCGATTGGCTAAGCTGAACAGCCGATCAGAGTGATCTCTCCCCCTGATGGGCTCTCAACATGCTGAATCGGCCGGAAAGCTGCCGACAGGGGTCCGGGTAGCGCCGACGGTGCGGGACACACCACAACAACTAGGGTCACAGACGCTCGCCGGCGGCTCGACATTGGCCGATGGCCAGCTGTCGGCCTGGTGTGTCAGCCCACATAGCAGGCACACTTGGGCCTAATCTGGGGCCTTTTTGGTGTTTACAGCTCAGTTACGGCACTGGCAACTGTTGTGTGGGTCAGACGTGGCCCAAATGTCATAATGCGGGCCTGAGTTGGGTCACAGCAAGTGCTGTGGACTTGGGTTACAGCACAAACTATGTGGGCCAGAAGCAAGCCACATAGTACCCCAGAACTCCAGATGTGGGCCGTATAAGGTGGACCTGTGGCTGAGCTGAGGCAGCCACACTCAGCCTGAGTCAACGCCGCCATTCAAGGCCAAACGTGGGCCGCAGGACAACTGCAGACGTGGGCCATATTTGGTCCAAAGATTATTGGCTATCTGGGAGGGCCCTGACTTGTACAGTACAAGCTCATTTTGAAAATGCATGTAGGGTAAAACAACAACGCCACATTTAAAACACTGTATGCTGGCTGTAATGTCCTGTGGCTTACTGTTGCAGAAATAGCTCGGTTCAAAGCCTGTGTGATGTGTACTGTGCTTGTGTGTGCGTGTGTGTGTGTGGGGGGGGTGGTGGTGAGTGGGTGCGTGTGTGTGATTATGTGTATATGTGCTGTGAGAGTGTTTGTGTGGGAGAGTGCATACAACGAGGGCTATGACTGACTTATCTGGGACAGGACATCACGGGGAACAACGGTGGCAGAAATTCAATTTCCTGGTGACTTATGGAAGTCCTGGTAAAACCTGGAGTGGGACTCGATAGGCGAGACTGGAGAGACATATCAATATAGGCAAGATCAGAATATATAGAAGAGACCCGCAGGTCGTTCTTCCTTGCTAATATTGTTTTATTTGGCCATGTTCGCCTTGCAAGTCTCTGTGTGTGTGAGTGAGTGAGAGAGAGAGAGCGCCTCAATTCAGCAGATATGAGTGTAAAGTAGTGTCACTCAAACCCAGAGGAAGAGAAAGAGAGGCTGACAGAAGCAGAGAGAGAGAGAGAGAGAGAGAGAGAGAGAGAGAGAGAGAGAGAGAGAGAGCGACCAAATACACACAAAGAGAACAAAGACAGGGGAACACAGGAACAATAAGCAACAACGGAACTTGCGAGGACAAAAGAACGAGAGGAAGAGGGAACAGACACACAAGGGACAAAGAAAACGAGGGAAAAGATGCAATCAGTGGGCAAAGTGGGTTGATGAGCGAAACGGGGGAAAGCGGGGTTGATGCGTGAGCGTGTGCTCTGCGGAGATGGAGGATTGCGTGGCTGCGGGGGGTGACACTGGCCCACTTTCACTCGCCGCGTCTCCTGCGGCTAGCTAGCACAGTTGCACCCAGCTGATTAATGGTGGCTCCACCACTTTGCCAGCCCTTTGAAGACTGCAAGCTGTACATAATACACAACGAAGTCGAGCCGCATCATGTCTGCCCGCCCTGCATACATTTAGCATTGTCCTAGATTACCCAGCCTTTCAAGGACATAACTGTGGCGGTACTGGCCAAGCCGTCAAATCTGTCTGTTCACATCTGATGGCTTGCCAGTTGAGTCAATTAAGTCAAGTTAGGGTTAGTGTTAGTTTTGGGGATTAGGGTTAGGTGGTTAGGGTTAGTGTTAGTTTTGGGGATTAGGGTTAGGTGGTTAGGGTTAGTGTTAGGGGGTTAGGGATATTGTTGGGGTTAGGGGGTTAGGGTTAGTGTTAGGGTTAGTGTTAGGGGGCCAGTGTTAGTGTTAGGGGGTTAGGGATAGTGTTGGGGTTAGTGTTAGGGGGTTGGGTTAATGTTAGGGGGTTAGGGTTAGTGTTAGGGGGTTAGGGTTAGGGTTAGTGTTAGGGGGTTAGTGTTAGTGTTAGGGGTTGGGTTAATATTAGGGGGTTAGGGTTAGGGTTAGTGTTAGGGGGTTAGTGTTAGGGGGTCAGTGTTAGTGTTAGGGGGTTGGGGTTAATGTTAGGGGGTTAGGGTTAGTGTTAGGGGTTAGGGTTAGGGTTAGTGTTAGGGGGTCAGTGTTAGTGTTAGGGGGTTAGGGTTAGTGTTAGGGCGTTAGGGTTAGTGTTAGGGTTAGTGTTAGGGGGTTAGGGTTAGTGTAAGGGGGTTAGCGTTAGGGGGTTAGGGTTAGTGTTAGGGGGTTAGTGTTAGGAGGTTGGGGTTAGTGTTAGGGGGTTAGTGTTAGGGGGTTAGGGTTAGTGTTAGTGTTAGGGGGTTAGGGTTAGGGTTAGTGTTAGGGGGTTATGGTTAGGGTTAGTGTTAGGGGGTTCGGGTTAGGGTTAGGGTTAGTGTTAGGGGGTTAGGGTTAGTGTTAGTGTTAGGGGGTTAGGGTTAGGGTTAGGGTTAGTGTTAGGGGGTTAGTGTTAGTGTTAGGGGGTCGGGGTTAATGTTAGGGGGTTAGGGTTAGTGTTAGGGGGATCGGGTTAGTTGATAATTTTAACAGCATTCCAAACACTCTTTCTTTCTGAACTATTAGTTGAAAGAAGGTCCAATGAAAGCGCTGTCCTTTTCCAGGAACATCTTTTTTTTCTCTTGGCTTTTTTTCCCCTCTGTTTCTCCCCAGTTGTACTTGGCCAATTACTCTATTTTCCAAGCAGTCCCGATCTCTGCTCCCCCCCCCTCTGCCGATCCAGGGAGGGCTGCAGACTGCCATATATCTCCTCCAATACATGTGGCATCGCCAGCCGCTTTTCACCTGACAGTGAGGAGTTTCACCAGGGGGACGTAGCATGTGGGAGGATCACGCTATTCCCCCTAGTTCCCCCTCCCCGCTGAACAGGTGCCGCGACCGGCCAGAGGAGGCGCTAGTGCAGCGACCAGGACACATGCCCACATCCGGCTTCCCACCGGCAGACACGGCCAATTGTGTCCGTAGGGACGCCCGACCAAGCTGGAGGTAGCACGGGGATTCAAACCACCGATCCCCATGCTGGTAGGCAATGGAATCATTTCTCATTTTGCTTGTGCAAAATAAGGCACCATCAGTTCTTCATAGTCAGCTTTATAATTAGTTTAATCAGAACTATAGGATGCTGCCTTCCATGAGGTATGTAGAGTTTCATCAAATGCACAACTCGTACGGCATCTCAGATACCTCACATGTCAAGTTTGACTCCCTAGCTGCTACTGGTGGTTATTGGAGGATGCTGTATATAGGTATAAATTCAAAGCAAAACTTAAAGATTAGTGTGGATTAGATGAACCCGAGAGAGAATATTTTTTATTGGCTATCCACCAAAGCACATAGAGTGCAGGTGTCCTGTGATCCTTCACAACTCTCATCTGTGTCAATGAAAATTTTGATGTCTGAATCAACCTCATCAGTGATAGACAACCTCTTCCTGTTTACAATATTCTCCAAAAGATAGACACCAGCCTTTTACTAGCAGTGGCATTACTGGCTAGAGACAGCCCGTGAAAACTCCATGAAATACAGAGCCTTGGAGGTATCTCTCTATTAGTCAGCAATGTGTTTTCTTTGGTAAGTGTTTTTATCCTCCCCCCCTCCCACTCTTCCCTCACTTGTTCAGATACTTGAAGTTCCCTGCTTGGGTACGTGGCTCCCCTTTCAGCTGCAAGGTACAGACTATTCTCTTTCCAAGCGATAACCATGGCCTTGGTGGTGCTGATTCCAATGCTTCCAACCACGTCACACCCAGCTGAAAAGCACTACAGTGCACACTGGAGATCACAGTCTTATGCAGCCCAAAGGGCGACATCGTCTGCGAACAAGTTCAAGTTCGCTTTATTGTCATATACGTATAAAAAGTACCATGTACCTTCAAATGCAATGAAATGCATATGCCCTGGCAATCTCAGCCTTTAAAACGAAATATAAGGAAATGGTAAAATAATAACAAAAACAATAAATGAGAAATAAAAAAAAATCTCGCAAAATAATAAATCAATGAAAGTTATGTAATTGGTTTATTATTTTCTGGGATTTCTGGCTTCTTATTTCTCGTCCCTAACTTCATAAAACTGGGTGCACTCAGGACCTCAGCTGCACTTTGTTATCCTGTCCATGAGAATAATGAAAAGCAGAGGGGAAAATGCTAACCCTTGTCTGGGTTAAACACACACTTTCATTATGTCTAGATTAATACGGAGAATGCAAACACTGCTTTTGCTCCTCATTTTCAGCACTGAATGGCCTGTAGAAGTGGGCCTGATAGCACCTCCCACAGGACCCCTTAGGGAACATGCCTTTTCCAGATCCACAAAAAAACATTAACGGCACAATTAAATTACCCCTCAAGTTTCCAGATAAGGGTGAAAAGTTGCTCCGCTGTTCCACAGCCAGGACAAACTCCATATTGCTCCTCCTTGAATCTTGATTTGTAATCAGTATAAGTCTGATTACAAATCTGATTTGACTTTTGGCTGGGGTCTCTTCTCCAGCACAGGCTGAGAATTGTGATCCTTGATAACAGAAACGAGACAATCTTCGGTCCCCTTTCTCACAACTCCTGTCTGCCAGTCCAAAGGCAGCTCTTGCTGTCAAACACAATGTTCAAGAGCTGTGTCAAACATCGCACCAACCAAACATCCAACGACTTCAGCGAATCCAACGACCCGAGTAACTTCTGCCAAGGAGATGAGCTCTCACTCAAGTCAAGTTTTCTTTCCACGGCCAAACAATATCGCTTGTCAAGGTCAGCATTCCACTGGCCTTGCTCAAGAAAACCCGAGCATTGTCCCACTTTCCCCTCCTGAGTCAATGAACGGTTATCCAGAACCTCTTTGAGGCAAACCAAAATTCCTTCCCCATGGCCTGTCTAACATCAGAAACACACAAAGTGTGCACAACTCACAACACATACATGCCCATTTAAATCATAAATAAGAACCCAAATGTGAGATCATTCTCTACACATCAGAGCATTTACTGTTGGTGTTTTGGAATTTGTATATATCAAACAGTGTCTGCGTGGCTTTTCTCCAGGGGCTCCGGTTTCCTCCCACAGTCCAAAGGCATGTAGGTCAGGTGAATTGGCCATTCTAAATTGCCCTAGGTATGAATGTGTGTGTATGTGTGTGTGTGATGGCCTGGCGGCCTGTCCAGGGCGGCTCCCCGCCTGCCGCCCAGTACTGCTGGGATAGGCTCCAGCATCCCCGCGACCCTGAGAGCAGGATAAGCGGTTCGGATAATGGCTGGATGGATGGATAGATGGATGGATGGCTATATCAAACAAGATTTATACTGATTACAAGCTTGGGAAATGTTAAAGTTCACCTTGGACCATATTTCAATTTTTTCAGGAGTCAAACCGAGCGATGGGGAACAGACTCTAATTCAATATCGAACAATCCAGTATCAGCCAGCTGCTGCCAATCCCTCGAGGCAATTTCTGACCATCAAGCAACATCCAAAAAAAGAGCACTAACAGACTCACAACTTACTTCCTTATTTCTTCTTGTACTGTTCATGTGCAGGGACGTGTCACTATACGTTTTCAATAATCACCCAAACATTTATTTGAAGCGGCGCTTTCCTACCGCAGCCAAGGCCGAACATTTATCCGATATTGAGGGCGTGTAGGGGGCCTTTCGATCTGATAGCCATACACGTCTGTTTGAGCCAGAATATACAGACGAAGAGCTCCAACTATTTGTAAAAGAGAAAAATGAGCACAAGAGAGATGGGTAATAGGTAGAACAGCCAAGCAGCTGCTGTGAGAATGGGGAGCTCAGGAGACCGCTGGTGTCTTTGTTCCGTGCTGCGAGCCAATGCCGACGGAGGGAGAATATCTCTGCCGTGAGGAGTGAGACCTGTTGCTGCCTGATACTGGTAGTCTTGATGTGATGACCACTCAGTCACGTTGTGTGGCTATGCGATATACACACTTGGCGACAAACAACTAGGTCCTCCAACCGGTAAGCGTAAATATACATTTTTATGCCAGTGGTTAGTTCTAATCCTGCCTTGCTTTTCATGCGGACTGAATTACTTCAGCTAATGGCTGATTAACTTCACCTCCACTCCATCTGCAGCAGGGCTCCCCACACTTGTAAAGGCATTTTTTCTTGAAAAAGGTGCTTTGGTTTAGGAGACTTTCTCCACGTTGGCTGGCAGTAGTCGTCCATTTCAATATGGCTACTGCAGACCCCGCTGGTCTGCAAGGCACAGTGCATCAGTAATCCATTATATCCATTTGGAGCATGACTACCCACAACCTCAATGTCTAAAAGATAGTCTGTGAAATCTACACAGGGTCCGTGACATTTTCAACCACAATTTGAAAAGGTGCAAACATAAACCACTTTCTTTATCCTTTAAACAACATTAAACGATATTCCAAGCATAACAAACGTTCTTCTCCAAGTCCCTCCGACTCTCTCACACTTCCGTTGTTTTCCTGGAATAACTCACTCCTCGCCGGTATTACAGAGTGAGACTTCTGCTCCAGGTTAAAAATGGATTGATATCTTTATCTTTACTCAGTGATGGATAGTGTGGTTTACGCTCTTTGGACTCTTCTCCTAACATCCTCAATCTGTGAATGGTACAGAACAGCTCTTTTAATGGATGTTATTCGATGACCAGAAATCGCCTCAAGGGATTACGTTGCAGCTTGGTGTGCAGCAGCCAGTTGATGCTAGACTGTCCAGTAGGGAATTTTAAGGGATTCTGCTATCCATAACTCTCGTTTGAATCCTGACGATGGCAAAATAGGGCTTAGGTTAAAAAAGAAATTTGAATTTTTCTTTAATCAGATCACTTTAGTCAGGGAGGGTGTAAACAGTTCATTTAGAATTAAAGCATTCTGCATAATGAAATATTCTGGACGCTAATGTGGCTTCTGTCAGTTTAATATATTTAGTTAGAAAGGCTGTATGGAAATGGAAAGTTTGCTGAAAATTTCTCAGTATCGCAAACATGTTTTTACATCCTTTCCACCAGGCACTGTGAGCAAGGCAAGGATCTACCGTGTTTATGATAGAGCAGACATGGACTCCATCTAACAGCACTTGTGGGAAGGCCACTAGTTTTGTTTCTATCCAAATGTGCAAATTGTCAGCAAATGTCCAAGAAGTCAGCAAAAGAAAACGCAGCAGCATGTTTCCATGTGTGAATATTCTGAGGGAGGTTCATCAAGGTAACGGAGAGATGGTATGTAGAGTGACATACTGTTGTAAGAGTGGTTATAACAGCTCTTTAACACCCCCGAGAGAAGTGAAGAGGGCATGCAATGACTTATTTAATGAAGACTGAAATGACAACACACCAAGTAGCGACAACTGCGCAGAGGTATTTCACTGACCTGCTTTGGGGAACATGTGATGCTTTTTCGTCATCGTTTATTTGAAAAAATAAACCTCCTTTAACACATTTTCTCTTGATATCAACACACCAGCTTTTCCACCTCAGCAAGCTTAAAAACTTTTTTGGAAAATGTTGGGCTTTTTTTTAATATTTGGCCTTTCCCTTCACGTTTTCTTACGTGCAAATTTAAAATGCATATAAAAACAGATCGATGGAAACCCAACTATAGTCCCCAATTCACCTTGTTAGCATCTAAAATGGGAGTAGCTGGAGGAAATCCACGTCACTAAAGGAAGCACATGCACACAGAAGGGCTGAGAGCTATAAACCCCATGTTTATAGTTCATTTGCTATAAACATAGGGTTTATAGCAAATGAGCACACCACTTAGCTAATGCAATGCAGGCAGAGGTGGCGGGAGTGCAAAGCTTTGTATTCATTGTCTCCTCAGTTAAAACAACTGTCGAAGGACTTCCGGTTACGGAGACCACGTAAGAAGGCCTGTCTCACACTGCTCTGCTATAGCGACTACAAATCCTACTGAAAATACTCTCATTTGCGTCAGGACTTTACAGCGTTAGCGTGGGTACTGTGATTTAGAAGGTTGGTAAAGAAAAGAGCACAGCGTTGAAGCAGTCGAAGTCAACTGACTACTGCATTTGTGGTGAAACGAAGACACTAACGAAGACACGGCGCAGGAGGCGGCCAGTGGAGAACGGGAACTCAGAGGAGCATAAGCTCTTGGACTTGGAAACCAGATCTAGATTGAACAACCTCTGCTGGAGGGTGCTGAAGGATGGGATCCATGTTCCTTTTTTGGGGGGAAAAAATGTATTCCAGAAGTAAGGGATACTGCAACTCGACTATCGCCAGTTGTTTCAGAAAGGGCGCACCGAATCGGGTCAATGACGGGCACCAAGGTGCCACTGAGAACACTAATAATGAAGTTCCTCAGCTACAAGGACAAGCTGGCAGTCATTGCTGCTACTACTACTACTACTACTACTACTACTACTACTCTCGGCTGCTCCCGTTAGGGGGTCGCCACAGCGGATCATCCGTTTCCATTTCTTCCTGTCTTCTGCGTCTTCCTCTGTCACACCAGCCACCTGCATGTCTTCCCTCACCACATCCATAAACCTCCTCTTTGGCCTTCCTCTTCTCCTCTTCCCTGGCAGCTCCATATTCAGCATCCTTCTCCCAGTATACCCAGCATCTCTCCTCCACACATGTCCAAACCATCTCAATCTTGCCTCTCTTGCTTTGTCTCCAAACCGTCCAACCTGAGCGGTCCCTCTAATATAATCGCTCCTAATCCTGTCCTCCTTCATCACTCCCAGTGAAAATCTTAGCATCTTCAACTCTGCCACCTCCAGCTCCGCCTCCTGTCTTTTCATCAGTGCCACTGTCTCCAAACCATACAACATAGCTGGTCTCACAACCATCTTGTAAACCTTCCCTTTAACTCTTGCTGGTACCCTTCTGTCGCAGATCACTGCTGACATACTTCTCCACCCACTCCACCCTGCCTGCACTCTCTTCTTCACCTCTCTCCTGCACTACCCGTTACTTTGGAAGTCATGTGTAGCAGCAGGAAGATATTCGGTACAAGTACGACTTTACTCAGACCTAGCTGTGGGAATACACCAACTGAGGAAACAATTCGCCAGGTCCGCCAGGAATTGCACCATCTAGGGATCTGATGGAGTGATTCACCTAGCGAGACTGTTGGTAACACATAAAGAAGGAGCCCATATATTCAAAATTCCAACCGAAGTACAAGAGTTTATTAAAAAGATCTAGAAGGACGACGCTGGGAGCCAAATACAAAATACTAAAAAGGTAGAACATTTGAATATGGCAATATAGTATGTGCTCTAAAACACGGTGCTAAAAATATGACTATTACACAATCTATGAAGACAGTATTTTAAATTTGCACGTATTAGCACGTTGGAAGCAATTTCAGCCACGGCGTTCACACACATATACACATCTATGCATAGGCAGACATGCATACACACGATACACACTGACTTATTAAACACACACTTTATGCTGGTGTTGTAATTAACATGTGTGGGACAAAAAAATCTCTCTAGAAATTTCTATTATCAGACAACCTAAATTTGGTAAACTTGCATGGCCCCAACGTAGATGACCCACATTTTTTGTAGATCTGTTCCTTACTCTCTCAACATTTGCAGGACAATACATAACAGCAGGGGATTTTAATTGCACATTAAACTCCAGTATGGACAGAGCCACAGGAATAGATCAATCACATCACAGGTGTAGAACAGTCATTGTTTTATTAAAGAACTAAGGATGATGCGTATTTGAAGAGAATTGAAACCACATGCTAAAGCCTAGCCTTGTTACTTTAACATATTCCAAACACATTCTCGAACTGATTATTCTTTAATTTCCTCAGAATTACGGTCCAAAATTCATAACTGTCTCTATGATAACATTGTGGTATCAGATCATGCGCCATATTGTCTAGTTATACGTGGATACAAATTGACAAAGGACCAATTTAGATGGTCTTTTCAGCACAAATGGTTACACATCAAAAACAGTATCCCCCCCCACATTCGACCCACATCAGTTCGCCTACCGTCCCAAAAGGTCTACTGAGGATGCCATTGCCACTGCCCTGCACTTTGCTCTGACCCACCTTGAACTTAACAACACATACATCCGGATGCTGTTTATAGATCACAGCTCTGCCTTCAACACTATCATCCCCGCCAAACTAACCACCATACTCCTCTCCCTTGGCCTCAACCCCTCCCTCTGTAACTGGACCCTGGACTTCCTGACCAACAGACCTCAGTCTGTTAGGTTAGGTGACCACACCTCCTCCACCCTGACCCTCAGCACAGGTGCCCCTCAAGGCTGTGTTCTGAGCCCCCTCCTTTTCTCCCTCTTTACCCATGACTGCCTGCCAACTCACCCCTCAAATGTTATAGTTAAGATTGCAGATGACACCACTGTCATTGGCCGTATCACCAACAATGACGAGATGGCCTACAGGGACGAGATTCAGCACCTCGCATCATGGTGTACTACAAACAATCTTGTCCTCAATGTGCAGAAGACGAAGGAGCTGATTGTGGACTTCAGGAGGTCTAGAAGCTGCAGCCACTCCCCCATACACATCATTGGGGTGGAAGTGTAGCGTGTCTCCAGCCTTAAATTCCTTGGAGTCCACATCAGCGAGGACTTTCCTGGACATTAAACACCCAGGCCCTTGTGAAAAAGGCCCAACAACGCCTGCATTTCCTGAGGAGGCTGAGGAGCACCCGTCTACCCCCCAAAATTCTCCCCAACTTCTACCACTGCACCATAGAGAGCATCCTGACCAGCTGCATCTCAGTGTGGTACAGCAACTGCACCTCAGTAGACCAGAAAGCTCTGCAGAGGGTCGTCAAGGAGGCCCAGCATATCACCGGTAGCCAGCTCCCAGCCATAAAAGACATTTATCACAAACGCTGCCTTCGAAGGGGTCTCAGCATCAGCTGAGATCCCACCCACCCCAACCATGGCCGCCCCCCCCCTGCGCTCTGGGAGGCGCTACAGGAGCCTCAGAGCCCGCACTACCAGGCTCAAAAACAGCTTCTTTCCACAAGCTGTTGCCCACTTGAACTTGGCTACCCACTGAATATCTGAAGATATTTTTAAATATTTTGTACTCTTGCTCTTTTTTAACTTATTTTTAGCTTTTGGTCTTCATGTGTGTATATCTTATACTGTGTTTGTCTGTGTCTGTCTTGCACTGTTTGGTGAAGCCACAGCCCTCATTTCATTTTTAACATGTGCCTGCACATTGTTTTTAATGACAATAAATTGAATTGAATTGAAGAGGAAGAATTTCTAAAATATATAGGAAAACAGATAGAGTTCTTTGAAATGACTACTATACAACATGCTATTGCCCCCAGTTCCCCCTCCCCCCTGAACAGGTGCCCCGACTGACCAGAAGAGACGCTAGTGCAGCGACCAGGAAACATACCCACATCCGGCTTCCCACACGCAGACACGGCCAATTGTGTTTGTAGGGGCCCCCGACCAAGCCGGGGGTAACACAGGGATTTGAACCGGTGGTCCCCAGAATACACTGCCATGCTACCCAGATGCCCACAAAAATCATTTTCTCAGAGGAGATATTACTTTTATGCAGGCTCAAAGTCAAAAAATGCCTTTAAATTGAGTGCTTCACAAGCTGTACTGCAAGGCGGGCATATAGCAAACATACGTGACCTAACAGAATTATGGACAACCACTTGAATATGACACGTTCTTCACCATTATTAGTCCTTGTTCACTTCATTGCAGTGAATTAGGTGTTCATTTCTGAACCACCGTCAAGGCAAGGCCGCGACGCCGAGACGGGTCCGTGCCTCATTTTGGCTGCATGTCCTCTGTGGGAGGGAACAGCATGACCTACGCAGCTTTAATAGAGCTAGCAGGGTAAATGCCTGGGGACAGGGAGCTCAAGATGAGTTTGGAGCCGAGCCAATCTGCGTGAGGACAGATGAGCAGAATGAAGGGTGATTTAAATGGAGTGGCTACACTCATCTGCTAGAAGTCTGTTTAAGTGAGGGGGGAAAAATCACTGGAACACGGGAGAGAGAGGGGGGGGGGAGAAAGACAAGAGATGAAGTTATAATGCAAAAAAGATGCGTGGCACCAGAAAGAAGGTCGAGCAATTTCTCCGGCTAGGGGACAGTAGGGGAGGTGAAGTGAGGAGAGGTGGGAAGATAGACAATGGGAGAGGTGTCCCATGAAGAAACGCCGGGGGAGAGAGCGGGGGAGAGGAGTGCAGAGAGGGGAGATTTATATCAGCCATAATTTATGGCAGAATAATCATGGGCATTGCTCTCTCTCTCCGGGACGGAGGTGTGGAGGGGATCGACACTAAAGATGATGGACCTTCCATCTACTCACTCTCTCTATTAAGCGCGCACGCACACACTCACACGTGTGTGCGCGCGCACACACACCATGTGCACGCGCATGCGCACACACACAATTCTCGCGCCTAGAAGAGGATATAGCCAATTACAGCCAGCCAGGAGTGAGAATGGCTTTTTAATTCCAGTTCTCTCAGGGTCGAAGTGGGAGAGTGCGCGTCTACCCTGCTTCCTGCTGGTCAATACGAACGATTAGCTTCCTGCTGTTGCACATTAGCATAAAACGTTAAACGGGCATTAGCGCTGCGCTACAGTGGCCATTGAATGTATTATACAGCCTTGGGGACCGCTGCACAGCGCCTGCCCAATGCCGACTCCCAAGTGTGGGAAAACTGCCCCGGGTCATCATCATGCGCAGAGGTGAGATTTCCTCGGAGGTCTGCACAGACCCTGACGTGACATGTGCGTGTATAATGCAAGGACACACAAACAACACAACCACAGACCCAGCACATTTGAAAAGATTCTGGGTATAACACAAGTTCCCATTCGATTCGAACGGTCAGGCTAATTAGGGCTACCCTAACCATTGGTCCTCCGACTGGTCTGGGATTGTTACCATGACAACAGATCTCTGCGCCTCCTCTCGGCTTAATTGAATCCGGATCAAAAAAAAAAAACCGCTCTCGTGCATGGCCGTCAGAGGCTCAGCAACTCAACGATCTTGCCAAAGCTGTTTATAAGGGCGGTCTCACAATAGCGTTTCAGACGCCACACGGCACGTGTCATTAACCCGCAACTGTCCCTGTCTTGCTTTGGCGTGATGACGTGGACAGAGGCTGGTATCTTCCCTTCTTCTCCAAGATGGGTATGACCAATTTAAATTGTTTTCCAATCACACTGAAGCTTTTTACTGAGGGGAGGGGGATTCCCCCCCTTTTTCTCCCCAGGTTTATCCAGCTAATTACCCCCCTCTCCCGAGCCGTCCTGGTCACTGCCCCCGGGGGAGGGCTGCGGACTACCGCATACACGTGGAGTCACCAGCCGCTTCTCTTCACCTGACAGTGAGGCGTTTCACCAGGGGCACGTAGCGCGTGGGAGGATCACGCTGTTCCCCACTAGTTCACCCCCCCCAAACGGACCAGAGGAGGCGCTAGTGCAGCGATCCGGCTTCCCACCCGCAGACGCGGCCAATTGTGCCTGTAGGGACGCCCGACCAAGCCGGAGGCAACACGGGGATTCGAACCGGCGATCCCCGTGTTGGTAGGCAACGGAATAGACCGCCACGCGCGCACACGCACACGCACGCGCACACTAAAGCTGCTCGCTGCCATAGGCCTAACATGACTCAAGGTGTATCCCGTCCCCCTTAAGAGAGCAGGGCAACACGCTTTCTTCGGTCTGCGGTCTTGTCTCGCTGCACTCCGCTGTTGAGCGCTGCTTTCTGCTCGGCATCTCGAGGAGAGAGCAACTCTTAGGTGCATATCTACAGTCTGTCTTCTGTTTCAAAGCAAAAATAACCACATACATCACATTTTGTCACGGTTTCCCGGGACGTGGAGGTGGTGCTCAGCTCCTCTCCATCCCAGTCTAAACAGAAGGTAGCCAGGGGGTTAGGATATGAATCACTCGCCTCTCTTTGCTTGCATAATCGCTGTCCTCCGGAGACAACCGCACCAGATTCTGATTACACAAAACTCACAACACACTTCCATTACACACATCCAGTCACCACAGCCAATGGTAGTTTACATATCCAAGGATTGTCTATATATAGCCAAGTCTCTCAAAGAATGGGTCTTCCGTCCAACTCTCTTCTCACTGCCCATCTTCATCTAAATAATGGGATTATTAATCTCTCCCTCCCGTTCGTTTCCAGGAGTGGACGTGGGGACGCAGACGTCCCGAGTGTTCTGGAGCAGGACAGCTGATTTACGCTTGTACTGTGGCCAGCAAATGTGCAGAACAGAGCGTGTCCTGATGTAACCTGACATGATCTCAACACAGCCCCCCCCCAACCCCAACCCCAACCCAACGCAGACACACGGCCAACACCGTCCCCTCTCTTTCTGCTCGCCGCCGTAGGCCTCATCTGTTTTCCCCATCTTATTCTCGAGTTTATGTTTATCCCAAAGTTATTCCGGAGAAATCTCTGCAAGGGAGCCGTGCTCACATCGAGGGCCATCAGTATTCATCGAGCACACAGGTGGAAAGCTCATGGAGCCCTGGTCTCCCTCAGCACGAACACAGCGGTGCTCTCTAAAGCTGGCAGTACAACTACCACCAAGGCGAACGTGCTCAAAAGCCAGACAGTACGAAATACACCGGGCCGCATGCTAAAGCATTCTCCTACCTTTCATATGTTTCTACAATAAGTGTGTATAAGAAAGCGTCGAATAAAATTATTCACAAAAAGTTCTTACACCCCCCCACCCCCACCCCCCAAAAAAACATTTTCTGACACATATGCCTTGAATGTTGAACCCCTCAAATGGACCACGTGAGAACAGCTGACTTTGAGCAGCATGCAAAAAGACTTTTTTTGGAGGAGGAATCTGAACAGCGGAAAAAAGGCGCTGCCTTAACGTCGAGGCACGTGTAACCGGGTTAAAATTAATGTTTTTATTTTATTTTGTTTGAGTACGAAATATCGCCAAATCCTGTCTGTGCGCTGTTATTTGTGTTCACTACATTTTATTTTATGTCATTATTTACTTTTATGTATGTTTTACAACGACCGTCATATACGTGTACTGTCGCTTTAAGAGGGAGGTCTTGTGGGTACACGGAAGAGGGAACGCGGGGGAGGCCATTTTGTTTTGTGGGCGGAGTCTCAAGCAGCGATCGAGCCGAGCCACGCGTGTTTCTCACGGTAGCGCAGTTTTGCTGGTTGAGGAGAACGTAACCTTGAGTATCCCTGTAAGAAGATACTGCAAGCTGTGGGATAAAATACTTGTTTATCCTTTCTTACATCGGAGTCCCGTGGACGGTTTCTCCTTCTAACGCACACGAGTGGAGTCCGGGCAGTGGTTGACCTTCGACCCCCACGTCCGTAAGAAACACCGCTCCCGCTGGAGGACTGGACGTTTGTCGAAGGGTTTGAAACCAAAATAAATGGCGAGGTGGGCCAAATAGAGTCCTGTGTGTCCCCCCTCCTTCCTTGATCATGATGATGATGATGATGAGAGACTGAGGGCCCCCCAACAACACCTGGGACCCCACCCAACTAGAACACAACGCAGAGCTAATGATGAGAGTGACGGGCGTGCAGCAGGCTGACCAGCATAGGACTGCCCCCGTTACACGCCATCAAAAAAAAGAAACATTATTAGAAAAAAAACTTAACGAGTCCAAAAAAAATCCATGTGATGCTGTCAGAAGTGACATAAAGCTGACAAAAAGGGGAGGATTTGATGTTTATTGGTGAAGTTTGGGGAAAATGTGTTCCCCTGTGATGGCCTGGCGGCCTGTCCAGGGTGTCTCCCCGCCTGCCGCCCAGGGACTGCTGGGATAGGCAGTCCCGCCACCCTGAGAGCAGGAGAAGCGGTCTGGATAAAGGATGGATGCATGGCCCTACATGTATTTGTTTATGTTCTCCGATATCAAAGTTTTTCCGCTGTGACACGGACCAGACTCTGGACCGGGAGCACATTCAACCACACATTCTGGTGCAGCATGTGCGATTTACTGCACTTAGAAATAGGTCAGTCTTGTGCTGCGTCCGCATGGGACCCGGGAGACGGTGCACAGCAGTTGGCAAAACGGAATGGGAAAAAAAGCAAAACACAAACTACGCGACAGGACGACTAAAAAAATAAACAAAAAAAAAAACAAAACCTATATGGGTTGCTATGGTGATGTATGTTTACAGAAAAAAGTACAATTGTACAAACGTGTTTTGTGTTTGTTCATAATTATATACAGTAACTAGAAGAACCCCGCTACAATGTAGCGGTTTGGTTCTCCACCCGTCTAAATCTCCCTCCTCTTCATCCTGCCAGCTAACCGCCTTCCCCCCGCCCCTAAACCCCCCCCCCACCACTCCAACTCCCTCCCCCCAAATGCTCAGAATCATCTGAAATGCCGAGAAAAGTGGTTTTTAGCCATTTTTAGAAAATGCATATTTTGCATATTTATGCATAATTAATTATGCATAATTTTAATGTTCTGCTATTTTTTATAGGTGCCCCTGATCATCCCCAATAACCTCCAAAAAGACTCAAGGCCCCAAGTGCTTTAGTTTGGCCGTTTATAGACTCTCACACACCACACACACCACACACAGACACACACACATGGTGAAAACACGGGAGTGGATTCCGCCAGTTCGCACGCGTGTAAAATTACTGTCCGAATCCGCCATCTTTTCTGTGTCGCGGAAGTGTTACGTAACATCCGGTTGCAGATTCTGTCACGGAGGACGGCAAAAAGTTAACATATTTGTTTGCTGTCGATTTGTATGTTATTCCTTTTACTGTTATGTGTATTTTGCGTTTCTGATATTGAGTTAAAAATATATATTTTAACTTTGGGCGGCGGCGCAATCTGCCGTCGCCGGTGTCACGTGATTTCATACGTCATACGCTCGTCCACAATAACGACTTCCTGTTTACCAGACGCCACGTGAATGCAGCGTTACGGTCACTTTTCCACGTGGCACCCAGTTCATATGCTCGTGTTTTCTACATAATTCTGCTGTGTCAGTAACACAAAGGCCGGTGTGGGCATAGTGTTCCCAGGCTCCATTGTTTTACAAAAGTGCTATATACATAAAGTTATTATTATTATTATTAATTATTAATTATTAATTATTATCCATCCATCCATTATCTGACCCACTCATCCTGCTCTCAGGGTCGCGGGGATGCCGGAGCCTATCCCAGCAGTCATTGGGCGGCAGGCGGGGAGACACCCTGGAAAGGCCGCCAGACCATCACACAGGGCCCACACACACACACACACACACACACACACACACACACACACACACACACACACACAATTTAGTGTGGCAGGTTCACCTGACCTACATGTCTCTGGACTGTGGGAGGAAACCGGAGCCCCCGGAGGAAACCCACGCAGACACGGGGAGAACATGCAAACTCCACACAGAGGACGACCCGGGACGACCCCCAAGGTCGGACTACCCCGAGGCTTGAAACCAGAACCGCCCCCCCCCCTTTTCCTCCCCAATTGTACCTGGCTAATTACCCCACTCTTCCAAGCCGTCCCGGTCGCTGCTCCGACCCCAGAACCGTCTTTGCTTTGAGGCAACCGCGCTAACAAATGCGCCACCGTGCCACCCATTACCATTATTATTGTTATTCATTCTCCATTTGCAACAAAAACATTTACAGGGAGAGAGGTTAATCACATACAGCTTTTCCTCACCGACAAGCCGGGACCCTCCTGACCCTGCCTGCCTCGGAGCCTGCAGGTTCCTGCAGACTGAACCAAAGCAACGCTGCATGCATTCATTCAAATCGTATCTCTCATTTTCAGCAATCCGCAATTGTGTTGCTAGTATTTCGCGTATCCTTGCCAAGTCGTAACCGCTTAGTGCTCGATCACGCAACGTTGTGTTAAAACGGCATATGAACATTTTACAGCCTACTTGAGTCGGGCCCTTCTGATAATGTAATCTGCTCACACGCCGGTGCACAGGGAGTTTCATTCATTTGACACGCTCCAATTTGCATGTTTTTTTTCCTTTACTTTTCACCAAAATTCGCCTCGAATTTACTCAACATTTAAATGGATTTACAGTTTGTGTGTGTGTGTGTGTGTGTGTGTGTGTGTGTGTGTGTGTGTGTGTGCGTCGCATGAGCTCATGGGAATTCATGGAGTGAGAGAAGTTTGTTTTGCATCATTCTAGTTCCTACTATGTCATTCAATCTGCAGGTGCCACTGTCCAAGTCAATGCACAATCATGGCCCAGCCACCACTCGGGGCACGTCCCCCCCCCCCCGAATGCAGCAACCGCCGGCAGCACACATGCTGATCACGGCAATACCCTGCGGCGGCGGCTTGTTTTATTAACTACATGGGAACACGGTTCATTTTGCTATCGGCTGCGTCCGACGCTGTGTATGGATTATTGATGGTGGACACTGGCGGCCTAAAGGGGCCAAAGGGGCTTCAAGGGGCCTAGGGGAAATGAATGCAACAAAGGTGTCTTTCCAGGATATAAGTCCGTAAAGCTGGATTTACCCTGGACTGCAGCTGTACCTGTAACAGACACCACCGGTCCAAGTGCCTTTGTAGGTGGCGCCACCCCCCCCCCCCCTCCCCTCCCCTCAATGTTACTCGATATAGCCCTATCCAAGTGTGGCAACCCGCACAAAGCTTCTGACAAAGCTAGCCAATGTGAAAGTGACAGGACAGTTTCAAGTACAGGCCACGATACTATCTACAACCGTGATTGTTGTGCGATTAGCTGGCGGCGAAGGTGGGGGAAGACGTGGCGAGAGCGTTCTGAGACCGAGCTTGTGGTAATCTAGCATGCGTCTCCTTAACGCGCAGCGATTTCTGAATCAACTGGAGAGTCGACAAGTACTAGAACTGTCATACATAAAAGATTCACTGAACATGTCATTGGGGATCGTGTCATTAGGATACTGGCGCCTCGTGTAGGGCTCGCGGGCCGAGGCGGCACGCATGTGGAGGTCCAAACAACGACCTGCTATCTACTGAGGCAGCTTGTGGGGACACAGCGATACATCACACCGCAACTCCCAAACAGAACCACTGGCAGCAAGCAGCATCCACCCTCAGAAGTGAAGGAGAGGGGCGTCCGGGTGGCGTGGCGGTCTATTCCGTTGCCTACCAACACGGGGATCGGCAGTGCCCTATCTGGCATTTATTGAAAGGTTTTATTATTATTTTTTTCTGAGTCAGAGTGAGGTTATTATTATCACCAAGCAAGGATTACTTCACTATTATTTGACGTGACGACCTTTGCCCTCCTAAACCCTACCTCCATCGCCGTCCTCACACGCACCCGTTCCATCACCGCTGTAGCAAGCTAGCAGAGCCATTACAGGGCGGTCGAAAGCCATTATGTATCTGGGTGAGTTGAAATGTGTTGCCTTTTCACCAGGCAGATGAGAGGCCCATTCAGCTCAGACCGTCAGAAAGAGATAACAAGACAGTATGATGCTCTATTTTGCTTTTTTACACATAGTAAAATGTTTAAACATATAATAGCCGTGCCATGTGTAACCCCTACTGGCAATATTCATCAAATTCAAGAAATTAATGAATGACGAAACAGCATCCCAAAAATCCCATTCACTTTGCCACGACTGAAAAACAGAATGGATCCAGGTGAGCTCCGGAGGACTTAAACTGACATTACCACTTTAAGGGGTCAACTGTCGATGTGGGAATTTTGATATTTCTCGCGTCCGAGCACCCGGAGCAGTGTGACAACCATTCTGATCTGGACAAAGATCCATCCATTATCTGAACCTCTACAAAGATCCAACAAAATTTGCATGGAACTAAATCGGCACTAAATTGTCCCTAGGTGTGTGCGTGTGTTTGTGTGTGGGTGTGTTTGTGTGTCGGCCCTGTGATGGCCTGGAGGCCTGTCCAGGGGGTCTCCCCGCCTGCTGCCCAATGATTGCTGGGATGGGCTCCAGCATCCCGGTGACCCAGAGAGCAGGATAAGCGGTTTGGATGATGGAACGGATGGAAGGGATGCTGATGCAAATAGCACCGGTGCAACGTGGAGGCTAACGCTGCTAGCTGCCTTCCTGATCAACAGGCCTGATGATGGTAATCTAGAGGAGCTAACAAAATCACATGCAAAAAATAAACAGTCTCCATCAGACAGAGCTGACTTCCCGGTAGATCTAACAGATCCCACGGTGAAGAGGCCTACACTTGACTTGGGTTCGTGCAAACCTGAGACCCTTTCCCAGGGTTAAAAACGGCACGTGCTTCCCAACTGACTATAATGGCAAACGATCTAAGTCTGTTTGTAAGGTCCCTCGTAAATGGCTACGCTATTCTCCGAGGATGGACTGTGTGCTGTGAGCCATGTTGGCTTTTTTTTCCCTGATAGGTGTCAGTCCCATCAGCTCTCGTGGACTGGAGGGGTAAATGACTGGCAAGGTCTATCTGGCAAAATCAAGAAACACCAATCATCCCGTGCCCATCGAGCAGCATGCGTGGTATCTGAAACATGTAAAGACGACTGTACAGTGGATAGTGTGCTAGACAGCAAATACACAGTTGGTTTATGGACCAAAGTGTGAACAAGAATCACAGATGTCAGTCTTAGCTTCATGTCACACAGCACGAGAAAGTGGGTGAGCGCAAAAATGGGAACTTCTTGTCAGTCATAGAACTGCATACTCGATACGACCCCACTACTAGAAAAGGGACGCAACATAAACTGCTTAAGCTTCACAATTCAAGGCGAATTAACGGCGTTATTATAGAAAGTATGTGACCATGTTGTTTCTGAAATAAAGGAGGCCAAGTTTTGTTCAACTACAATGGACACTGCTCAGGATTTAAGTAAAACAAATCAACTTAGTCACGCTTTCAGATATGTCACAGTACGCAAAGATGACAAAGATAACGCCGCCACAGTGGAAATGAATGAGTTTTCTAGGATTTCAGAGTATCTCGGATCGATCTGCAGAAGGGCTCGAGGCAAAAATCCTCGAACTGATCGAGAGCAAGGGGACTGTCGCTTACAAAGTGCAGGGGGCAAGAATATGGTGGAGCCAGTGTTATGAGTGGCACTTACTCTGATGTGCAGAAACGGATCTTCGGTAAAGAACCAAATGCTGCAACATCTGCGTTGCGCTGCACATCATTTGAATTGTAGTGTTGAGTTATGCTTGCCATTGTACAGACACTTTGGTTTTTGTTTTGCATCAGAAGATGGGACATGTTGGAAAACCATCTTAATTCGAAACCAACACTGAAAAGACTTTGTCCAGTGCGGTGGGCCTCTAGAGACTTTGTCCAGTGCGGTGGGCCTGTAGAGACTTTGTCCAGTGCGGTGGGCCTCTAGAGACTTTGTCCAGTGCGGTGGGCCTGAAAAGTCTTTGTCCAGTGCGGTGGGCCTGTAGAGACTTTGTCCAGTGCGGTGGGCCTGTAGAGACTTTGTCCAGTGCGGTGGGCCTGTAGAGACTTTGTCCAGTGTGGTGGGCCTGTAGAGACTTTGTCCAGTGCGGTGGGCCTGTAGAGACTTTGTCCAGTGCGGTGGGCCTGTAGAGACTTTGTCCAGTGCGGTGGGCCTGTAGAGACTTTGTCCAGTGCGGTGGGCCTGTAGAGACTTTGTCCAGTGCGTTGGGCCTGTAGAGACTTTGTCCAGTGCGGTGGGCCTGTAGAGACTTTGTCCAGTGCGGTGGGCCTGTAGAGACTTTGTCCAGTGCGGTGGGCCTGTAGAGACTTTGTCCAGTGCGGTGGGCCTGTAGAGACTTTGTCCAGTGCGGTGGGCCTGTATAGACTTTGTCCAGTGCGGTGGGCCTGAAAAGTCTTTGTCCAGTGCGGTGGGCCTGTAGAGACTTTGTCCAGTGCGGTGGGCCTGCAGAGACTTTGTCCAGTGCGGTGGGCCTCTAGGCATGATACTATTCACGTGCTTCGATTTCGCTATGCTGACGTTTTATAGGCACTGACCAAAATCAGTCTTAAATCAAACAAAAAAAAAACAGATGAACGAGCGGAGGCCACTGGACTTATTAAGTCAATTGACACTTTCAAATTTGCAATGATGACAGACATAGTATTCAAGTTTGCAGAAAAAGGATATGGACCTCCTCCATGCAGCACACCTACTGCACACTGCATGCAACACCCTATATCACAGCTAATGGATGAGTCTGAACACCAGCTGCATAGCGCAGAGACTTGCAGCCTCTTGGGGTATTAACTGTCACTTTACTCAGAAAGGCACACGACACACAAAGCGACTAAGAATACGCCAACATTAAACGTGTGGTTCCCACATAAAATAACAAGTATGTATAAAAATGACTGGTAAGATTACTGGCTAACTACAAGTGAACTGTATACCAACAAACATACCACTGCATTCAAGTGAATTCATTATGCTATTTAACTACACAATTCTTGCACTTCCACAGTCAAAACAAAAGAGCGCTTACACGTTTCAATTTTACGGCCCATTCAGAGCATGTTCTCTTTCAGCAGCTCTATACACTGCTTCCAGAGGAGACTACAACCAGGGCCGTTTCCAGGATTTGAGGACATCCGGGGCTTAGCCCGGACCTCTGTAGGGGGGGTCTGGGGGATCCTCCCCCAGATTTTTTTTTTCTTAATAAACAAACTCTATTTTGATGCACTCTGGCACCTTATTTACATTCAAAGTACATGTCTTAATCATTGAAAATTTACCTCAAAAACTGTTGTTTACTCCTTACTCTGGTAGGAATTTTCATCCACCTTGTGATGAACATTACAATGAAGTCACCACAAGTTATATTTTTCAGGATATCAAAATAATGCGATTTCAATATTTATCTTCTTCTCTTTTTTTAACTTTTTTGGCATAAATTGTTAAAATGTCGTAGGGCATGATAAAATAAGCTAAAATGAAAACATCTGTTATTTCAGTGTAACTTTAAAAGGTACACCATGACATTGACCCGTCTATACTGACATTTGCAGTTGACAGTTCATTCCAATGTACAGGCATGAGTAGCATTAGCATTCTAGCTAGTCAAAATGGCTTCACTCTGACTCTCTGACACACAAAGTAACATCAGATTGTTGTTACCGGTTTCCACGCCTGATTCTGACTCGGCTGCTGCTGCTGCTGCTGGCTCTTCAGTCCGGAGCTCGTCTTTGCTACCCTCTGCAAAACCATGAAATCATCTTAAATGAAATTCATAATTGGATTGGACTGCATTTTAATTACACTACATGATCCGACTGTAGTAGTATCTAAATAATACCCTCAAACATAATGGCGTAAAGTTACCTGTTTATTTACTTGACGTTCATTTAGATTTAAATCAATATTGTAACCGGTTGTTTTGTCGCCTGGTGCGGGATTCGATACGGGTGTACTGCACCACAAGGCGACATCACTAACTGCTCGGCTAAAGGGTCGGACCTGTTAGCTAGGGGCTAACGTGTCTTATTAGTAGTTTACAGTCGTCACCCTCCCCGGAAGCGCGCCCTCGCGCTTTATTATTCCCGCGCTCCGAAGAGACTTCTGAGGATCTGCACACTTCCGGATCCCACCGCTGCCACCAATGTAACCGGTTATTTTCTTGCTCGGTGCGGGATTCGATACGAGGTGTACTGCACTACAAGGCGACATCACTAACCGCTCGGCTAAAGGGTCAGACCCATTAGCTAGGGGCTAACGTGTCTTATTAGTAGTTTACATAACGTTAGAGTGACAGATGCTGTAGTTCACGTCATCCTCCCCACCATCTATTACGGACGGCAAAGGTGTTCTCGTTTCACCCGTTTGGAGCTGCGCGAGGGTGTTCCCACGTCATCAGCTAACTCGCCCTGCTAGATCTCCATGAATGAATGAGACGCCGTACAACTCGCTCGAAGAAAGACGGTTAACGTACTGCTACCGTGGTAAACGCCGGTTCCGGTTCAGTGACAGGACGCGCCGGAAGTTGCGCCCATACTCGCAAGGTATCCTGGGGGCTAGGAATAAGGCAGGTAAGGCGTCATGATCAGGGAACAAAACAACCACGCACGGCCGTTGCCATGTGTGAACAAACGCTGTCTGTAAATCAGCCGGCGGTGCCGGAAAAATCCTTCCCGCCATTGTTACGGAAGGTATGTTTGGAAAGCAGCTTATCTCCTTTGTGTCGCGCTTGGCCTCCAGAACCATACTAAAGTACACGGACCCACAAGCCCTTGGTATCTCGCCTGGAGAAGGCCCACCGTTCTTGCTTCCCATCCGTTCTGCTCTGCCTGTGCTGGTCACTAGCACCGAGTCCATGTGGGTAAGTGTCCAGGAAGCAGCATATCAAACAAAACATTGATCCTGAACCATCTGGGTGTCATGTTTTATAAAAGGCGTGTTGCATTTTGCAGACAGTCTGCTCTGCAGGCCTGCAGCCCTGCAGCAGCAGCAGCAGACCCCTATCCTTCCAGTGATGGACACCGCGTGGCGGCCTGGCTGATGCGCTGCTCTGCAACCCCCCCTATGAGGTTACAATAAAGGTTTCTGGGTTTACTTATTATCTAAAGCAGTGTTTCTCAACCCAGTCCTCAAGGAACCCCTATCCTGCAGATTTTCATTGCAACCCTGCATAGGTGGCCCCGCGTGTACTTACTCGACCAATCATCTCGCAGCACTTAATTATGCAAGGTCTGACAAAATTCATTGCTGATTGGGTGAATAACTACAAAAACAGGTACCTATTCAGGGTTGCAAAGAGAATATGCAGGATAGGGGGGTCCTTGAGGACTGGGTTGAGAAACACTGTGCTAAAGTGTATTTTGCCCAGCCAGGCTCTCAAAACACACCTCACAACAACAAGAGGAGAAACAATGCGGCGTTTAACAGAACAGGAAAACAATGATAAAAACACTGTGCCAGCCAAGTACATCCGTGCTCACAATTATATGTATTTTCCTTTTTTGTTTTCTATGCCGTTATCTGGAGATCACGAGTTAATTACTCCTTCTCATCTTTGGCTGCAATAACACAAGATGACGTAACTGCAGCAAACACAACTTGACGTTAGCGCCCTGACTTACTGCTCGGTTATGAGTCCTCCCCGACAGCCACCTCCACGTAACCAGTAATAAACTCGTGAGCTCCACAGGACAGCATTAAAACAGATAACAAGCACAGCTGTTCTCCGCTTCCATATTTACAATAAATAAATAAATAAATAATATATGAATGGTGCATTTTATTTCCTATGAGCTATTTGTCCAAATCTACTTGGCCCACCTACCCTATCCTATATGCATCACAAAACCTGTAATAACATAAACCACAGAAATACCACATGTTGCACATGATTATTGATGATATAGGAAAACCACTGAGGCTGTAAAATATTATATACTAGAAGAACCCCGCTACAATGTAGCGGTTTGGTTATCCACCCGTCTAAATCTCCCTCCTCTTCACCCTGCCAGCTAACCGCCTTCCCCCTGCCCCTAAACCCCCCCCCACTCCAACTCCCTCCCCCCAAATGCTCAGAATCACCTGAAAGGCCGAGAAAAGTGGTTTTTAGGCATTTTCAGAAAATGCATAATTATGCATAATTATTATAATTATCTTAATTTTCTGCTATTTTTCTGGTCCTCTCTGGAACAATACCTACCACCTCCAAAAAAAAAGAGGATCATAAGTGCGTTTTTGCAAAAATGCATATATTTTGCATAATGCCAAAACATTTCTAAGTCCCAGAAATTTTTTTTTATATAGGTGAAAAAAATCAAAGATGCTCAGAATCATCTGAAATGCCAAGAAAAGTATTTTTTTAGCCATTTTAAAAAAAATGCATGTTTTGCATATTTATGCATAATTAATTATGCGTAATTTTAATGTTCTGCTATTTTTTATAGGTAGCCCCCCGATCATCCCCAATAACCTCCAAAAAGACTCGAGGCCCCAAGTGCTTTAGTTTGGCCGTTTATAGACTCTCACACAGACACACACATGGTGAAAACACGGGAGTAGATCAGATAGCTAGCACACTGCTTAAAAGTAGCCTTGTGTCTTCAAGCTTGCGGAGTCATTTTAGCAAGCGCAGGGCAAATATGAATAAATGTGCTTTGCGAGAGCACAATAAGTACACTCAGACCAGTGGTGGCTCTAGAGATTGTTTCCTGGGGTGGCAAGACTGTGTCCCAGAGGTGGCAGCTGCCACCCCCCTTTGCCACCCTGTAGATCCGCCCCTGACCTAGACAGCCACAGCTGCTGAACGACTGGGCTTTCCTGCGTCTTGTCTCCCGCACCTTCAAGTGAGGAAAACAGGAGCTCAGTTTCTGGACGCTTGGATTCAGCATCATCTGAGGCGGCGCCGGGTCCAGGGAGGCCGAGATGGAGGAGAGGGAGAGGACGGCTTATTTATTCAGGGCCATAAAACGTTGCTGGGGATGAACCGAGACGAGGGCTCTGAGGAAGAACAGCGGGTCACCTGGAGGAGAGAGCCGCTTCCTCTGCCATGTTTCCACATTCTCCTGCTATGTGTGTGTCTGTCTGTGTGTGTGTGTGTGTGTGTGTGTGTGTGTGTGTGTGTGTGTGTGTGTGTGTGTGTGTGTGTGTGTGTGTGTGTGTGTGTGTGCCTGCTCTTTCTAGCTCTGCCAAGGGGTTTTTTTGTCCACTGCCAAGTGTAAAGCGGTGGTGGGTGCATTTCAACATCTCTCCATTTCAGAGAGAGAGAGGATAGAGGAGAGAGAGAGGAGAGAGCGAGGAGAGAGAGGAGAGAGAGAGGAGAGAGAGGAGAGAGGAGAGAGAGGAGAGAGAGAGGAGAGAGGAGAGAGAGAGGAGAGAGAGGAGAGAGAGAGGAGAGAGAGGAGAGAGTAGAGAGAGGGGAGAGGAGAGAGAGAGGACAGAGAGGAGAGAGGAGAGAGAGAGAGGAGAGAGAGAGGAGAGAGAGGAGAGAGAGAGGAGAGAGGAGAGAGAGGGGAAAGAGAGGAGAGAGAGGGGAGAGAGAGAGGAGAGGGGGAGGGGAGAGAGGAAAGAGAGGAGAGAGAGAGAGAGGAGAGAGAGATAGAGAGGAGAGAGGAGAGAGGGAAGAGAGAGAGAGAGCAGAGGAGAGAGAGAGGAGAGAGGGGAGGAGAGAGGAGAGAGGAGAGGAGAGAGAGAGAAGAGAGAGAGCAGAGAGAGAGGAGAGGAGAGGAAAGAGAGAGAGAGCAGAGGAGAGAGGAGAGGAGAGAGGAGAGAGAGGAGAGAGAGAGGAGAGAGAGGGGAGAGAGAGGAGAGAGAGGAGAGAGGAGAGAGAGAGAGAGAGGAGAGAGAGGAGAGAGGGGAGAGAGGGGAGAGAGAGGAGAGAGAGGAGAGAGAGAGGAGAGAGGAAAGAGAGGAGAGAGAGGAGAGAGAGGAGAGAGAGAGAGGAGAGAGAGAGAGAGAGAGAGGAGAGAGAGGAGAGAGAGAGAGGAGAGAGGAGAGAGAGGAGAGAGAGGAGAGAGAGAAGAGAGAGAGAGGAGAGAGAGGAGAGAGAGAGAAGAGAGAGAGGGGAGAGAGAGGAGAGAGAGAGGAGAGAGAGAGGAGAGAGAGAGGAGAGAGAGGAGAGAGAGGAGAGAGAGAGGAGAGAGAGAGGAGAAGAGTGACGGCCCTTCTTCACCCAGAAGACAGGAAGAAGCGGGATCATATTAACTCTCGTAACGTATTCAGCAGCAAGGTGCTCATCTGGCTGACGCCCGGAGGAGGGGGTCCCCGGAGGAGGGGGTCCCCGGAGGAGGGGGTCCCCGGGGAGCCGCCCCACTTCTCCCAGCACATTAGCGGCATAAACTCGTCTGTTGTTGTGAGACCGAAACACTTCGGCCCGCCGCCGAGATCACCGCGAGTACAGAACTTTGACAACTCCCGCCTATTACGCAACCTCCTTAAACGTTTCCAATTTCTAAATCCGTCCTCCCCCACCCCCCCCACCCCACCCCCCCATCCGTGATCCAAAACCCTGAGCTCAGGGCGGCGGGGATGCCGGAGCCTGTCCCAGCAGCCGTCGGGCGGCAGGCCGCCAGGCCATCACAAGGCCGGATCTCTAAATCCTTTTCTAAATCGTTCAAATCGAATCATTTCTAAATCCCGTGGCCTGCCGACACGCGGGTCGCCGGTTCGAGTCCCCTGTGTCACCTCCGGCTTGGTCGAGCGTCCCTGCAGACACCACTGGTTGTGTCTGCGGGTACGTTCCCCCCCCCCCCGCATTGGGTGTGTGTCCTGGTCGCTGCACTAGCGCCCCCTCTGGTCGTCAGGGCGCCTGTTCGGGGCGGGGGAGGGGGGAATAGCGTGATCTTCCCACGCGCTACGTCCCCCCCGGGGAAACTCCTCACCGTCAGGTGACAAGAAGCGGCTGGCGACTCCGCGTGTATCGGGGGAGGCGTGCGGTAGTCTGCAGCCCAGAGGGGGTGGAGCAGCGACCGGGACGGCTCGGAAGGGCGGGAGAATGTGAAACACAAACCCATGAGGGGATCGGGTGTCTTGAAGCGGTGCAGGGTGGGTGGGGGTGGAGGAGGTGTGTGTTGTCACACAGCCTGTGTGGAATGTGCTGGTGTGTCTGGTGGCCGGCGTGACTTTTCACCCTCATCTCCATACACACAATGCTGCTAGGAGCAGCACGGCAAACCTCCACTCATTGTGTGTGTGGGTGTGTGTGTGTGTGTGTGTGTGTGTGTGTGGGTGTGGGTGTGGGTGTGGGTGATTGGGGGATGGGATTGATAGTATTCCACCCCAAACCCCGTGGGAATAGCATCCAAGCTCCAAAGCTTGTTTAAGGCCTCAACACCCTGTTACCCATCCCCTACAACACACACACACACACACACACACACACACACACACACACACACGCACACACACGCACACACACACACACACACGCACGCACACACACACACGCGCGGTCTCTGCTCCGCTACCTCCCACATCTCCACCGTCTCCTCATCTTCTCCACACGTCCCCATGTGTCCCCATGTGTCCCCATGTGTGCAGGACCACGTGGGTGGTGCTGCATGACTTACACAGCTGAGCCATATCAGACATTGTGACTCTGCAGCAGACAGACAACATGTCCAGGCCCCCACCTCACTGCCAAAAAAAAAAAAATCAAATGAAATATTTACCAAACACAAATAACCGAGGATGAAATAACAGGATGTAAATAATTATACACGTGGTTCCTGACAGCTGATAGCAACGCCAGCAGAATGATTTAAAATGGATGACCGCTGCTTCTAGACGGAGACGCCGCTGGTAAAGGTCAGTGGTGGAGTACACTACTGTCATCTGGCTGCGAATGGGAGATGGACTGGGGGGGGGGCTACCAGGGCCCAGAATGTGGGGGGGGGGCTCAGGAGGCCTGGAATTAAAAGTTTGTTTTGGTTTGTACATTTTTGTTTCTGTTAGTTGTCATAACTTCAGTTAAAATCGGCTCAGTGCATCGGTCGAGGGACTTAAAGAAAATAGTGGAGGCTCTCTGAGGCCCCTCCCACCGCTCTCTGAGGCCCCTCCCACCGCTGTCTGAGGCCCCTCCCACCCTCTCTGAGGCCCCTCCCACCCCTCTCCGAGGCCCCTCTCACCCCTTACAAAAGGTGCAAAGTGGTTTAGTCCGCCCCTCGCGAGCGTCTCTCAGTGCAGCTCATCTAGTCCTGCCGCGAGTGACTGCTGATACAAGCACGAGCACAGAGTCATTTTTCAATCACTGCAAGTTAAGTTAGGTGAGGTTAGGTGAAGTTAGGTGAAGTTAGGTTAAGTTAGGTTAAGTTAGGTGAGGTTAGGTGACGTTAGGTTGAGTTAGGTTAAGTTAGGTTAAGTTAGGTTGAGTTAGGTGAGGTTAAGTTAGGTGAAGTTAGGTGAAGTTAGGTTAAGTTGGGTTAAGCTGGGTTAAGTTAGGTGAGTTAGGTTAAGTTGGGTTAAGCTGGGTTAAGTTAGGTGAGTTAGGTTAAGTTGGGTTAAGCTGGGTTAAGTTAGGTGAGTTAGGTTAAGTTGGGTTAAGCTGGGTTAAGTTAGGTGAGTTAGGTTAAGTTGGGTTAAGCTGGGTTAAGTTAGGTGAGTTAGGTTAAGTTGGGTTAAGCTGGGTTAAGTTAGGTGAGGTTGGGTTGAGTCAGGTTGAGTTAGGTGAGGTTAGATGAAGTTAGGTGAAGTTAGCTGAAGTTAGCTGAAGTTGGGTTAAGTTAGGTTAAGTTAGGTTAAGTTGGGTCAAGTTAGGTGAAGTTAGGTGAGGTTAGGTTAAGTTAGGTGAGGTGAGGTTAGGTGAGGTGAGGTTAGGTGAGGTTAGGTTAAGTTAGGTGAAGTTAGGTGAGGTTAGGTGAGTTAGGTTAAGTTGGGTTAAGCTGGGTTAAGTTAGGTGAGGTTGGGTTGAGTCAGGTTGAGTTAGGTGAGGTTAGATGAAGTTAGGTGAAGTTAGCTGAAGTTGGGTTAAGTTAGGTTAAGTTAGGTTAAGTTGGGTGAAGTTAGGTTAAGTAGGGTTAAGTTAGGTTAAGTTGGGTTAAGTTGGGTTAAGTTAGGTTAAGTTAGGTGAGGTTAGGCTAAGTTAGGTTAAGTTAGGTTAAGTTAGGTTAAGTTGGGTGAAGTTAGGTGAAGTTAGGTGAGGTTAGGTTAAGTTAGGTTAAGTTAGGTTAAGTAGGGTTAAGTTAGGTTAAGTTGGGTTAAGTTGGGTTAAGTTAGGTTAAGTTAGGTGAGGTTAGGCTAAGTTAGGTTAAGTTGGGTGAAGTTAGGTTAAGTAGGGTTAAGTTATCTTAAAATAGATGAAGGTACCGTGATTATAAAGGATATACAGTCTGCTAGAACGCTAAAAGTGATGCGTGAGAGACAAAAGAGGAAAGGGGCCCACAGGGACTGCTTCTGCATAGGGCCCAGAATTGTGTGCTACACCCGTGTCTACCAACCACACACAGTGCTGTACAGTGTGCGCCCCACATTCACACACACATTCACACACCGATAGAGGAGGCCGCCATGCAAGGCACCAACCCGCTCACCAGGAGCAGTTAGGGGGTTCAGCGTCTCGCTCAAGGACACTTCGGCACGCTCTCCAGAGGAGCCGGGAGTCGAACCAGTGACCTTCTGATTACTAGACCCACCCGCTCCACCCCCTGAGCCGTGCTGCTTGAACTGGCTTTGAACTGGACAGGAAACATATCCTGAGCTACAGGGACAACTGCACATCCTGTACATGCAAATGCAGTATTAGTAAAACAGTACGCAGTCATGAATCAGCCCCGCTTCGCTTCATGTGTGTGTCTGCGAGGGGAAACATCCACAACACACACGCAGGCATGGACACGCATACTTATACATACTGATACGTGCATGAGCCACAGGCACATAGTACGTGAGAGTGACAACAGTATGGGGTTGGTAAAAATGTGAAGAAGAAGAAAACGGAGGAGGTGTACACGAGTCTGCAGTGCGAGGGTGGCGAGAGGAGGACTTGTTGAGATGATGGGGGGGGGTGGATAGAGAGATAGTGGAAGGTTACTTTCCCCCTCTGGACTTCAGCAGCCCTGCCTTACTCCATCCACTCACACCCAGGGAAGATGCTCTCATTACTTATGTACTGGGCTATGTACTGGGTTATACTGGGCTATGTACTGGGTTATACTGGGTTATGTACTGGGTTATGTACTGGGTTATACTGGGTTAGGTACTGGGTTATGTACTGGGTTAGGTACTAGGTTATGTACTGGGTTAGGTACTAGGCTATATACTGGATTATGCACTGGGTTATGTACTGGGTTATGTACTGGGTTATGTACTGGGTTAGGTACTGGGTTATGTACTGGGTTAGGTACTGGGTTAGGTACTAGGCTATGTACTGGATTATGCACTGGGTTATGTACTGGGTTAGGTACTGGGTTAGGTACTAGGTTATGTACTGGGTTATGTACTGGGTTATGTACTGAGTTATACTGGGTTATGTACTAGGCTATGTACTTGGTTATGTACTGGGTTATGTACTGGGTTATACTGGGTTAGGTACTGGGTTAGGTACTGGGTTATGTACTGGGTTAGGTACTGGGTTAGGTACTGGGTTATGTACTGGGTTGGGTACTAGGCTATATACTTGGTTATGCACTGGGTTATGCACTGGGGTATGTACTGGCTTAGGTACTGGGTTATGCACTGGGTTATTTACTGAGTTATGTACTGGATTATGTACTAGGCTATGTACTGGGAACCTCATTTACTGTCTGTACTTTGCTTCAACTTGGCGGTGCAGACTCAGCCATGCTGCAAAAGCTGTTTTTTGGAGGAGAGACGTTTCAGAGGGTTACTCCAGGCTAAAACCCTGACTGCTTGGTAAACAATGGACACACACACACACAAGGTGTGATTTTACAGATGGGCTGAGACTTGCGGAGAAGGGTTGTGTGTGTGTGTGAGTGTGTGTGTGTGTGTGTGTGTGTGTGTGTGTGTGTGTGTGTGTGAGTGTGTGTGTGTGTGAGTGTGTGTGTGTCCATACGAGCTGGTGTGGAGGAATATGTAACACTGAGAGGAAACAGACAAGCTGCCATTCAATATTCATGAAGTCAGGATGCTTCATGTGAGCAGATGAGCAGTTTGCAACATTAATGAATGGCTGCATAAGTGTGTGTGTGTGTGTGTGTGTGTGTGTGTGTGGGTGTATCAGTGTGTGCATGTATCCTGCTGTGTACATGTTGCTCTACGTCTCATGGTGTAGTCACTTAAATACACACACACACACATATACGCCGCTTGCTGGTGTGCCTAATGGATACACACACGTCGGCAGGAATACAATACGTTTTCCTCCATTCGTCTGTGTGTGTGTCTGTGTGTGTGTGTGTGTCTGTGTGTGTGTGTGTGTGTGTGTGTGTAAGATAATTGTCCAGAGGTGAACCCTCAGGTGGGGAGTTTCAGGAATAAGACTGCCATTAAACTTTAACAGGAGAGTCACCTGAGCCCTCCCACAGCTGTGTGATACAACAGCCGCTACACGATATTCACGTGAAGTCTGAAAAGAGCCACCCAGCAGCATTGCTGTCCTCGTGGTTGCACCCCCCCCTCGCTTTAGTCCACCGACTTCCGGTTTCTACTGCGGCGGTCATACCAGTTTCCTGTTTGTGGGCGTCGTGCTATTGACAACGGTGTGGAGTCAGTAAACAACGACACAGGAAGCGTGAGAGTAGACGTAGTCGAGGTAGTCCACTGACTTCCGGTTTCTACTGCGGCGGTCATACCAGTTTCCTGTTTGTGGGCGCCGTGCTATTGACAACGGTGCGGAGTTAGTAAACAACGAGACAGGAGACGTGAGAGTGGACGTAGTCGAGGTAGTTTACTAGCTCCAGCTTAGCATATCGTACGTTCGACCACGACACTGAACTGAACTCTCAACCGGAAGCGGAAGTGGATTATTTGACCCCCTCGCCTCTTCCCTTAAAGGTACACCGTCCTCTTCGGTGAATGTCTCTCGTTATATAGATGTGGGTCACCACAACGGCATATTTTTCGCGAGGCCTGCAGAATTTAGCACGGACACGTGTGTCGACCACGTGCACACAATTGTCGACACACTTGCACCTGCTGGTGCAGTATGGTATGTACTCCCGTAGTATTTTTGTGCCAAAATTGATTTTTTTTTTTTGCTGTTTTGGCTTCTATAGGGACCAAACTGTCAGAAAATGATGGGTGCCAAATTTTCAGACCCCCCCACCCCCTTTCTGAGCGCCCCCCTATCCAAAATAGATGGTTCAATACGTGAAGAAGAAAAAAAACTTGCTACAATGGCCACATTTCAACCCTTATTTTTCCAGAGTCAGAGCAGGAATGTCTTCCAGAACGGTCAACACCTTCAGTGAAGTGTTACTCGTCACTGGGTGCCCATGAAAAATAATTGTAAGAGTTATACTGGCCAAGAAAAGAGCAGGAGTGGAAAGAGGAGAGTAATGATGAATGGGATAGGCACAAGGGGTCAGCCCGGGGTGTGCCAGGTGAGGAACCAAAAGTCAAGACAAATACTCTTCTAGCTGTTTTAATAGTGTTGTAAATCAACTCAGAATATTTGAAAACCTACAAAACAAACTATGATATTATAAAAATTGGACATTAAAAACCACTTCAGCCCCAGGCAATTTTTTTGAATTTCGCCCGAAATTACATGCCCAAAATAATTCAGTAATAGCTTCGCAGGTACAGGGCCCGGATGCACAATTCTGGTGTCTATGTTTAGGTAACACCTGGGGAAATGTACTTCAAGTGGAAGATTAGTTGTACCCTCCACCAGGACAGAAGGACTGCAGATAAACTACAGCAGAAATTCCATTTTTTAGGTTCGCCTAAACAAAACCTACAATTTGAGTGTGAATAGCATCAGTAATACCATTTACCAGCAGGCCACGGATATTTGGCTCTGTTCTGCAACTTCTCAGCTGCATCTCCTCCAAATTTGGTGTTATACAAGTGAAGCGTAACAATTCTACAGCCGTTTTAGTGAGAGTAGTCCCAGGCGGACTTCTATTTCACTGTCCTGGGAGGTCCCAAAATAGATGGCCCCCCAGAATTGGGGGGTGGGGGGTCAGAAAATTTGGCACCCTTCATTTTCTGTTAGTTTGGTCCATATAGAAGCCAAAACAGCAAAAAAAATAAAAATCTATTTTGGCACAGTGTTTCAAGTTGTACATACTAGCGCGGTGTTTCTCAACCGGGGGTCCGCGGACCGCTAGTGGTCCGCGGTGTAACTTTCAGATATATGTAACAAAACAGAATTTTTATGCAGTAACTTTTAAAAATGCAAACGGGAGCGAGATCTCTTATTAAAATACAACAAATTACACTTGTGAAACAGATGTAATTAGAGAAAAAAGTCCTGTTACCCTTTATAGTTTAGGTAGATAAAGGTCTCGGTCACATTTGAGTAAAATAATCCTATTTCTATAAATGTCATAGGATCTTTTTTTTAAAAGATATTTTATTTTCACGGACCCCTTGCAATTACACCACGGACCACTAGGGGTCCGCGGACCCCCGGTTGAGAAACACTGCGCTAGATGACGTACGCTCGCCTGAGGGCGTGGTTCGTATTTAACGTCACCGCTTCGGGCTTTGCTTTGCCTCCGGCTGACGTCATCATTACGTAGGCTCTAAAGGGCACAAGTCACCATAACCGGTTGACGTTGTGGTTAGGTGGACACGGGCCCTTTAAGAAAGGGTTCCCCGGGTTGACGGGGCGGAGCTAGGACGATGACGGTTGGAGCGGCGCGATGTTGCTCGCGTTGTGATTTTGTACGGAGGAATAAATGGCGTACGCGTTCGTGTAGTCAGTGAGAACGTGTCCGTCTCTACTTTCCTACAGTTCCCACAATATCAAGTTACGTCCACAATTCCGCCCGTCCGTCTGTCCTCTCATCCATGCGGACGTAACTTGATATTGTAACGTAGACGAATAAGTAGACACGTTAGCCGTGGGCTTAGGGGTCGGACCCTTTAGTCGACTGGTTAACGTAGTCGCTTGCGGTGTGGGAGCCACGGGTTCGCGTCCCGGATGCGGCGTCCCGAGCCTTCTCCTGAATTCGCTACAGAATACAACTGGGAACTTTCCACCCCTTTGCTGGGAGGTGCAGGTGAGTTTGTTGACAATTCTGTGCATGTCGTCGACGTTAATCCGTGGTAAATCTTGCAGGCATCGCGGAAAAATATGCCATTGTCAATAGCACGCGCCAACAAGCAGGAAACTGGTATGACCGCTGCAGTAGAAACCGGAAGTCCGTGGACTACGGTCACTGCTCCACCCCCTTATGCCGATCCGGGGAGGGCTGCAGACTACCACATGCCTCTTCCGATACATTTGGAGTCGCCAGCCGCTGCTTTTCACCTGACAGTGAGGAGTTTCACCATGGGGGGGGGGGCGTAGCGCGTGGGAGGATCACGCTATCCCCTCTCCCTCTGAAAAGGCTCTCTGATCGACCAGAGGAGGCGCTATAGTGCAGCGACCAGGGCACACCCACATCCGGCTCCCCACCCGCAGACACGGCCAATTGACTCTACCCCCGGGTTGGTAGGCAACGGAATAGACCGCTACACTAGCCGTATGCCCCTGGTTGCACTTCTTAATCCGAGTGAGTGCCTGTGTGTGTGTGTGTGTGTGTGTGTGTGTGTGTGTGTGTGTGTGTGTGTGTGTATTATTCACCATGATATTGTAACAGTTGAAATTGGGAAATGTACCTTGAAGAAATACTCGTCTAGATACAAGAGAAGCCTTGTATTCCCTGAGTGGCACGCATGCTCTGAATGGACCCGCGTCCTCCTCATAATGCCAAGAAACAAAGGCTCATTATAGGGATTTGTAACGAGCTATTACCTAGACCCCGTTAAACACACATTCCTACACACAGCGGGTCAGATGACAAGGTAGACCGACGTCTCATGTCCAGATGAAAGAGGTGCTGCCGTCGCCCCTGTACGTTCCTCTGTAACCTCGGCTGATGCCACGGCCCGCCCAGATCAATACAGGTATGGGAGGAGATACGGTGGTCTTTGCTGCGGTTCCTGCCTCTCTTTGTCCCACGGTGACCCTAAAGAATCCATGTTCAGTCCTTAAAGTGGAAGTAGTGGATGGGCTGGTCCACATCAGTTTAGAAATAGCCGCTAATCTGACTGTCAGTTGGCCTGCAGAAGCCAGCACGACGAGATGGCAAATGGCTTCATTAGTGCCCACTTGGCTCAGAAGGACTTCTCCCCTCCGTCCAGCAGCTGTTTCCTTGTGTGCCGTTCAGGGAGGGCAGCCTCATATGCCCAGCTATGCAAAAATGTAGAGAACTGTTAATGTACTGAATATGGATGCGGGTATCAGATACCATGCTTAATGGAGAGTTGGCCCGAGGCTAAAACGCAACACCCAAATCCACGAGTAACTTCTCGTTAATAAAGGCATGATGGCCTCATTTACTGGTTTTTTTATTTTTTTTTGCCACATGGAAACCTGTAGTTCTTAATTCGTGGAAAATACTGATTCAGTCTCAAATATTGTGCCCATTGACTCCAAGCTATTTTTAAAAAGGGCAAACCTGAGAATGTCTTTCTTGAGGAAGCTCGGAGATTTTAACGTTGACAAGTCTCTGCTGGACGTCCGCTATACTTCCTGTGTTCAGTCAGTTTTAACATCCGTATGATCTGCATGCTGGGAGAACTGGTGAATGTGTGCCGTAAAGTGATCTGGACCAAGTCAGAGCCTCACGGGAAGCTGAGGCATCTTATCCGACGCCCGGTACCCTTTACATTCACCACCCTACTGGGGACGCCGACACTTTTATTCCATCAGTCATGGAACTGTGACTCATCTATCTCTTACCTCTGATGGTTCTGGTTCTGATGGTTCTGGTGATAAGTGACAGCGACAACGGTGATGTCACCGCTAACTGTGTACTTGTTTTTTCATGTGCATACGTGTCTATACTGTACGTATATTGTATGGATGCCATTTAACTCTTACTGACTGCTGTTGTAAGCCATATTGGCCCTTGGGGACACTAAAGCTTTCCTCTAGTCTACTCGACTCTACTCTAACTAATGGTCTAACTCTGTACTGTTCAGCAAAGTCAATGGGTCGGATAAGTACTCGGTATCAGCCGATGCTGAAGCACTCAGACTCGGTGTGAGCAGTGAAAGTGATATCGTTGCAGCCGCAGAAATATAGTTCCCCCTTATTTGCACTTTGTAAGAAATACAAAACAAATTCAAAACAACCATATCACTTGCAAAATTAAATAAAACAAGTATCTAAAATGTCTTCACACGCAGCATAATAGTCACAGTGATGATGTAGCTATAGAATGATGTGGCTGTAGAAATACCCCCAGGGGTGCTTGAGGGGGCAGGGATGAGCACCCCATATGGATGGATATACTGGTAATGACCCAAGTTAATGAGCAAATGACTACGAGTGCAGTCTGCAGATGCAGCAAGGTCTGCAAAAACCCAGCAGGTCTAAAGATCCACCAGACCAACATGGGCTGCTTGAGGAAGGAGCAAGTGGTGCAACACAGAGTGTATGTACCTGATACAGCACATGGTGAGGCGGAGGAGGAGGAGCTAGGCCTGGAAACACCCCCACAGTGCCCAGAACCTCCAAGCACCACCATCTACACCCCAAAGTAGACCATCAGAACTTTGTCGGGTTTTGTGGCCTGCCACCAACAAAGAGCCAGTGTGGTGCCGATTCGACGAAGCTGTGGATGCAACCTTTGAAGCAACAGCCAAAGGTGGTGCAGACCAGAGGCTCCAGACAATGAGCACCTTAATAACGAGCATCGCTTCGGAGAGGTTCGGCGTCAAGAAACAACAGGCCACCAAGACTACTGCAGATCTGCAGGAGCTTTGCAGGCCAGTCTCTACACTGGGTCCTGGGACTCTTGGGGATTTGTGGGCCGCAAAGAAGAAGAGCCATTAGGAACATCTTGAAAGCCGCTGAAAAGGCTCCCGGTTGGCTCTGGGGAATGAGGGGTGACATGTGGCGTAATGCGCTACCATCCAGATAGCGCATTACACCATGAGTCAACAAGTCGGGGTCCATAAGTCACCATGAGGCCACAAGTCGGGACTTGATCACCCCCGGTTGGGTCACTCGGGTGAGAGGGTCTGATGTTAAGACCCGAAACACCTGATGACCCAGGGTTCCTAACTGACGATGTGTCCAGGTGTCACCCCATGGTGTATCAAAGAACTGGCTATCTTCATATCCTGTGTGGTGGGACATTTTTCTTGTACTGGAAGCAGGACCAGTCTGTACTTTCTTTATCGACAACTTCGTTACCTGGCTACGAACACTCAGCGGATTCAATTTAATGCAAAGGTCTTGATCACCCCTGGTTGGGTCACTCGGGTGAGAGGGTCTGATGTTAAGACCCGAAACACCTGATGACCCAGGGTTCCTAACTGACGATGTGTCCAGGTGTCACCACATGGTGTATCAAAGAACTGGCTATCTTCATATCCTGTGTGGTGGGACATTTTTCTTGTACTGGAAGCAGGACCAGTCTGTACTTTCTTTTTCGACAACTTCGTTACCTGGCTACGAACACTCAGCGGATTCAACTGTAGACAGGAAATGGGGGTAATATACGAGGAAGTAGTAAATAGGACATTTCCTGCTCTATATTCCAGTCACTGTGAGTGAGCCAGGCTTTATATGACAGTGACGTGGCCAATTGGCTGATTAACTGAACGAGACCAACCCGGAAAACTGGATTTTCCCCCGGCCTCCCTTGGCTATAGGTGTCTAGATTTAATGCAAAGGTCTTGTCTTTAAGGAAGAACCTGGGCGTAGGAGAGGTGGACAGTGTCCCACAGAGGCCAGCAGAGCAGAAATGGAGGCACTAGTGAGGCTGCAAGGGAGGCCGGTCTTCTGGCTGACACGGCATGTTTGCCACCTTCTCCATCCCCACAGGCCTAAAGGTCGTCGCACCTATTCCCTCGAAGCTATAAAAGCGATCACCCCGAGCGACCAACACCCCCCTTGTGCTATATAGCATAGGACAGTTCCACATCGACCCGTTTGACTCTTTCAAATAAGCGCGGGACAAAACGGCGAGTCTGCGCACGCACACTGTGAACGTGTCTGTGAATGTGAACCGAGGGGAAATGTGGTTTATGTCGCAAAACCTGCACCCTCACCCCTCTGCCTCGCATGTGCAGCAGAATGCGTGCGCATGTGATGCTGCAGCTAGGCGCATTAATTCACACTTTTATCGGCAGAATGGGGTCCCAGGGAATAGGGGAGAAGAACTGGGACAGATGAGAGGGGCTGTAATGTGTGCCTGTTAGGTGAGGGGTGTTGACTGGATTTTGTAAGTGTGTGTGTGTGTGTGTGTTCACTGGTAGTAAAAGATGTGTTCACAGCGGTGGCTTAGTTTCACAATGGCACCTAATCCCAACACAGACTGGCCGTCTGAGGACTGAGTGTGCATGTGTGCTTGTGCGTCCGTTGTGTGTGTGCTCGCATGCATTCACACGCATTTTTCAGGCGTCCTCCGAAAAATCCCTTATTTCACATCACTGTTCAAAAAAAGCATGACCGAGCCATAAACACCAACACAAAGTACGAGTCTCGAACCGCCTATCCTGCTCTCAGGGTCGCGGGGATGCTGGAGCCTGTCCCAGCAGACACCGGGGAGCAGGCGGGGAGACACCCTGGACAGGCCGCCAGGCCATCACACAGCCCCCCCACACACACACACACACTACATGCCTAACCCTAACCCTAATCCTAACCTTAACCCTTAAACCAAGTCCTAACCCTAAAATAGACATCTTTACTCGTGGGGTCCCATAAAGTGGCCCCTGCACGTTAGGTGGTTTCTGGGTTTGCTATCCTAATGGGGACCAAATGTCCCAAGTAGGATAGAAAAACAAGGTACACACATTCATACCTAGGGGGCAGTTTAGGACGGCTTATTCACCTGACCTACATGTGTTTGGACTGTGGGAGGAAACCGGAGCCCCCGGAGGAAACCCACGCTGACACAGGGAGGACATGCAAACTCCACACAGAGGACGACCCGGGATGACTCCCAAGGTTGGACTAGAACCCAGGACCTTCTTGCTGTGAGGCGACCACACTAACCACCATATATGTATGTATGTATGTATGTATGTATGTATGTATGTATGTATGTATGTATGTATGTATGTATGTATGTATGTATGTATGTATAGATATGTATGTATATGTATATGTATATATATATATATATGTGTGTGTGTGTGTGTATGTATGTATGTATGTATATATAGATATGTATATATATATATATATATATATATACGTATACACACACATATATATATATACACACACATCTATATATATATATACATCTATACACATATATGCATGCATGCATGCATGCATGCATGCATGCATACATACATACATACATACATACATACATACATACATACATACATACATACATACATACATACATACACATATATGTAGCACCAGTGATATGAAAATAAGATTTCTGGGACAAACATCGCTGCATGCATGTTTGCATGCATGCATTGCATGCATGCAAACATGCAACATGGCCATACACGACCACTTCACTGTATACACATATCTATTTGCAGGATTACTTGTGTTCAGTGTGTCCCAAATACACTTCGTTGTGTACGGCTCTATTTCACTATGCCCAAAAGTAGATGCATTCTCCCACGTGTTATTGGACAGATTGTAAAACGTCTCCTTTATCGAGGCCTGGCAGTTAAGACCGCCCTGCAGCCGAGCTGCACTGTGGCGTTACTTGCTCAGGCCACCAAGGATTTGGATCGTTCACCTCAACGACTGAGCGACTGCTCGCCGAGGCCGCACTTCATCACCGTTAAGCAGTCCACCGCTTCAATCAATGGCGGGCCGTTAAATGGGGGCCAACCACGTAACAGGCTTTGACTGAACCCGGGGGGGGGGCGGCATGGGAGCAGATGGCATTTCCTTTGTTAGCCACATCACCTGCATTGTGTCTGGGTTTAGTGGAAGGTCACGACCCGCTCCAACTTGACGGAAGTGTGGAGGGCCGTCGCCCACGCCTGGGCAGCTTACCTCGCAACCTCCACATATGAAATCCCATAGTTGTCAAAACACACACACCCACACACACACACACACACCAGGTGCAGCAGCAAGTGAAACAAAGCAGTGTGTTTGGCTGAGACGTCAGCGTTACGAAAGCTGCACCGCCGCAGCCTGCGGTGACCTGCTGGCTCGCTGTAGCATCTCAGCAACGACACACACAGGTGACCATCCCCACCACCACCCTCTTTCTGCGACGGTAACTTAAAAAAAATGTGCACCCACCCCCACCCCACCCCACCCATAACTCTTCCTCTGTACTGAAGGCTCCTCTCTACATC